>VYZS01007526.1:4513-34042 GCA_013400695.1 Neodrepanis coruscans | reverse complement strand
TTTGTTTAGCCTGGAGAAGGGAAGCCTCCCGGGAGACCTTAGACGACCCTTCCAGTACCTAAAGAATGCCGGAGAGAGGCTTTTTACAAGGGCCTGCAGTGAAAGGACAAAGGGTAATGCTTCAAACTGACAAAGGGTTTATGTTAGAAATTGTTCACTGTGAAGGTAATGAGGCAGTGGAACAGGTTGCCCAGAGAAGTTTGGCTAGGTTGGATGGGACTTTCAGCAATCTAGTGTTGCTGCTCTAGTGGAAGGTGTCCCTGCCTATGGTGGAGAGATTAGAATTAGATCATCTTTAAGGTCTTTTTCAACCCAAACCATTCTGTGATTCTCTAATACACACAAATGCCTTGTGGTGCCCCAACCAGAGGTCAACTTTTGTGTGCTTTAAGTTTCTGCGCTGTTTTGTAGGCAAATTTGCACTACATGGAGCTGTGTAGACACTGGATTAGCAGCTGTTTGGACTGAAGCTACACAGGGGTCAGATGAAGATCCATATGAATCATATAGGCTGTTAAAATGTGTCTTACATATAAGCCACTGTGGACTAAACCACATTTTCAGCCAGTGTCAGACAGATACCGGCATTCTCTAATTTTATGAACTACTAAAGCAGAAGAAACTTTTGGTTTATGCAGGTAAGGCAAGGTCATCCAGTACACAGAATTCAGTGATTTTTGCAGACTATGGCTTCTCATTTCTGTGGAGCATGATATATGTCTTGCACTTGTCTACTGGCAGTCATCTGCTATTCTTCATCTGTCTTGTTTCCTGAATGTCTAATTACTTCATCTGCTCTTTAACCATGAACTCAGCCTCCAGGAGAGATTGATAGTGTGTGTTCAATGCCCTGTTTGAATGTTGGACTTGGACAATGTGGATATGCAGTATTGCTACTGCTGAAGCCCAAGTGATAATTAGATTTTTAGTGGAATGTAGCCTTTTTTTTGTGGTTTTTTGTTTTGTTGAAGGGTTTTTTTCATGTGTGTGCTTCTGTTTTAAATCAGATGGTGATTGGCAGTCTGCTTTAGTCTCTCTCCCAAAATTCCATGGCTTGGTACACCTGATGGTTGCAGGGTTCACTGGGATCCTGAGCATCTCTTGCTCCTCCTTTTGTGTTTCATATTTCATTACTGCTGCAACATTTTCAAACTGACAGATTCTCAGGGTTTGAAAATTGCCCTGTTCTTTTGTCTTTCAAATCTTTCTTTAAATCACATGGCGCAATTCCTGTGTGCTATCTTCCTCATTGTATTCAGACAGTCATGATGTCTATTTTCAAGTATATATTTGCACACTCCTAGATAAAGAATTGTGCCCAGAAGTTGCTGGGACTATGAGTTTGATGTACAGTCATGCAAGATAAAACAGAAATTGTTTCAATAGTCTGTTTTAAAAAATCTTTCTTAGAGAGTCCACGCAACTGTCTGCTGTTGGCTTGTGCAGATGTGTGCTTCCCAGAGTGTATTTAACTTTTGTATGCATTAATTATGTTTAATCAAGCAAGTGTTTGGCCACAGAACTTTTTTATGTATAAAATACATCAACATAAACAAGTGTCCTTGGTCCAGGTGATGGGTTTGCTTGACACTAAGGGCATTGTTGTGCCATGCACACAGGCACACTGCAAAGACTCCTGTGCACACACCAACCTGGGTAGACACATCTTGATGCTGTGCAAAGATACTGGTTTTAGTCTCATGCTGCATTTAAGTTCCAGACTTACCATGTGAGATACCTGTTCAGGGGCCTCTGCATCTATGGATGCGGATGACTGTACCTGCATGTGTACAATGTGTTGAATTTGCCTGTATTTCGTATTTTGGGGGCATGCATGGGACATAAAAAGCTTTGTAGCATTGTTTTACAAAACCTTATTAAATTCCAGTATCAAAAGCTTCTCAGGAGCTGCATGGTTAATCATCTTCCTCAAGAAGATGATTAAGAACTTTGTTCCGAACATTACATAGCTAGTAAGATTAGATTGCATTAAAAATGCAGGGACCTAAAACTGTTTCATTATTGGAAAGGCATCCTCACAAGCCTCAATTTTATCCATTGTTACAGTTGTCATACTGTTATGGTACTGTAATTGTAGGGTCAATACACTGCATGTTTTTGAAAACTGTTCTTCTTATCCACTAGAAATTTAATGTCAGCCTCATTAAAGATCTAGTTACCCAGTGTTTAGGAGAAGTATCTATTTTTCTTCCTCTTTTCACAAGTGTATTTCCTACTTTGATTCTGCATCTTTCATTTTGATTTTTGGAATAAGCAGCCACTCCCTGAGACATAAATTTTTATTTCAAATCTTCCATTCTTAATTCTATTTCTGACATATTTTGACCAGAAATTAGCATAAAGTCTGAAGTCAGGAGCCAGCTGATCCATATAATATATTATACTATTTTCGAGTTACTTGTTACATTGTTCTTTACATGTTCTCTTCTTATCTATAGTCTACCTGGCACTGGAATGAGTGTTTTAGCACTCATTATTTAGCTATATAAAATCTATTCTACCATGTTATTAGAACACAGCTTGTGAATTTAAATTTGTAATATATTTTCCAAAAAGGTAGCCTATTTCTTGAGAAAGTTTTCTACTAGAGGGCAGTCTTGCACTAGCAATCATTAGGATTTTTTCCTTCCTGAATCTTCTGTTGGTTGAATGTATCTTAAAAAAATAAAAAGGCATGTGTTTCTATAATGTGCCATATTTTTATTTTTATACTGTGAGGTATAATATTTACTGTCTCATAACATTGTTAGCAAATATTTTTTAAGAAGTACATGACTTTGGCTTTTGTACTAGATACTTTCTGGGACAATACTCTACCATTCAGTGCAGTTTCTCAAGCCCATATTTCTACATCCTATTCATACAGATTATGAATCAGGTTTAACACCAGAAACTGAATACTGTAAATGCCTTAGGTGGGAAATCCTACCATAACACACAATCTGAAATTGTCTCTGTGTGGTGAAGCACTTTATGAAATACTGAAGAAAAAGGAATAAGGGAAGCAGTTTATTGCAAGGAAAGAATTATTCTGTTTTTGTTTAGCTTTTTAAAGTGTTGAGCACAAAGGAAATAGGCACTGGAACTTATACTATCTCTTCATTTAATAGAGTTCTTTCTGTCACCCTCAGTTTTGTTTTGTTTTTTCCTACAGAAGCTTTGGGAAGTCCACGTGCCATCTTTGCTTTATCTTACTTTTTGGGAAATTTGTGAAACTTAAATGCGTCTGAGATTGTGTGATTACTGTTGTTGATTGCTAAACCCACCAATCCAGCCCTGCACTTTGGCAAGGCAGCATAAAGGAGTCAGAGATCCGTGTGTTGTCCACACTAGCTGGGTGCTGCTATCATGGCCTTGACTCTATGGGTGGACTCCATAGAGCTTCCAGGGGTGGGAAGGAGGAGGTTGTAGGCCAGAGATGTGAAGATGGATAAGTGAACATTTCTTTAGTCCTGACACACACACAAATCAAAGGAAGCCTGTTAAATAGCATAAACATGTTTTTCTTCTTGAAAGAGTAGGCAATAAACTGAGCAGAGTAGTGAAAGGAAAGGTTCTGCAAATTCAACCCTAAGTTAATTCACCTCGCTCCACTGCTGCTTGATTTATCATATTTGCTGTCTGTCCCCATTCAAGAATATTCGTATTAAATTGCACAGTTTTTTCACTGGTACTATTTTCAAATACCTTTAACTATGGAATACCTTGATCATGAATACTGAAAACCATCAGTAAATGAAATGGAAATCCTGTACTAGGATGTTGTCATAGTGACAGGCTGCAGGACTTAATGTGATGCATTAATTGTCATTGTAATGTGAGGATAAATAATTATTAATTCTGTTCTTTTCTTTGCCACAAAGGTGGGACAGTGTATTTGGCTACCTGCTGGTAGCTGAACATATCACCAGTAACACAAGGAGACTTTTCTCTGAGAACTGGGGTGGCAGTGGCTGGCCCAGTTCAGCTTTTGAGACCTAAAAATGTGCTCTAATGCATTTTGTGAGTGTAGCCCACATCTGGAACAGTGATACTTAGGGTAGCTTGTAGTTTTCAGAATAAAAGTGGTAGTGGTAACATAATTTTTTTTGCCTGTTTGGAATTAGTTTCATAACAAAAATCTGAATATTTACAGTGTAGGACTGCTATCTAGCTTAACTGAAAATCTTGTCCCAAATTGATCACTATGTATTGCTAAGGTTTCCTGGGTTTTCTTTCTTCCTATAATTGAGCTCCAATTATGTGTGTGTATATATATGCATTTTCTTTTATGATTTCTCATCTGTTTCTTGACCCAAAACTTTGCATATCTTAATTATATTTTACACCTGCAAAACCCAGGAGACTACTCAGCCTTCCTGAAAGCTAGGTCAGCAGTTGAAGAGCCTGAAACTTATTAAATTTCCTAGTACATTCTGGAAATGAGTGGTAAGGTCAGTGCAGTGAGGGATCTGTTTTCTCTTCATGTTTCTGATAGCTATTCAGCTTGTTGTTAAATTGAAATCTTTTGAATGAAAATCTAAAATAAATTACTCTGGTGACTGATCACACTCCTATTTGAGGGCTCTGTCCAGTTAAAAGAACAAATGGAAACTGGTGTTTGAAAGACTACTTTCAAACATTGACAGAATACTGCCAGTACTAATGAAAATAGATGTCTTGTTCTCTGAGTTTGCAGAATGGCAATTCTTTTGGGGAAGAAGTTCAAGCTCCCAAATGTAAAAGAGAGAAGACAGCTGTGCATATGCACACCAAAATTGGCAATTGCTCAGTGGCTACAGCTGTGCAAGGAAAAGCAAGGACCTTTTTATGTATTTTATCTCATCTGTGTCCCCTATTGCTGACCTTTGTTCATGCTCTAAGTTACTGCTTTTATTGCACCATATATTTAATTCTGATTGAACTAGTATGGTTTTGGGGAATTCATTTCTTTCAGATGGAGGAGCTGTTTTTATCCTCAGAGTGGGGGAAAATGGTTTGTTTTTTCTTCCTTTTTTAAACTGCTAATAGGTTATGGGTGGTTTTCCTCTTTGCTAGTTCAAAAGTAAATGAAGCTTTGTAGGAATACACAGAAGTTTTTGAAGACTAATATTTAGGTTACAGTAATGCCCACAGATCCCAACTGAAATTAAAACCCTAGAGCATCTCACAGAGAATGTCTGTGTGAGAGCAGTGTTATGGTAGTCATCTCCCCTGACTGCTTATAATGGACTTTGCCATTACCTAGGGTTCTTCTGCCATTGCTAAGGAGAAATAAATCTACTTTAGAAGGAGATGAGCATAGGCTGAGAATGCAGATTTTTTTTCTCAGTCTGCCCAATATAAGGGCAATTTAGAGAACTGTCTTGGAGGTGTGCATTGTAGATGTCAGAACTCAACTGAACTAGTAGCAACACCCTCTTTGTTCAAGAATTACTAGTCCAAAGGGCAAGATCATGTCAGTGACAGCCTGAGAATACAGCTCAGATCCATGTGAATGTCTCTGTTCAAATTCGTGTTGTCCATTGACTTACAGGTAACAAGAAACAACATTTCAATTTCAGGTTTTGTCATGGGCAGTTGTTCTTCTGTTTTAAAGCGTCCCCGTCTCTCTTTTATTTGATTCCAAATCTCACATGAAGCTTGTTCAGTGTAGGATATATCCAGTGATGAGGTCATAATAATAAGAGTAAATTGTGTTAATAACTGTTCTCCTTTACCTTCTAAAAAGCTGTAACACAGACTTTAGTGGGGACTTACTTTGGAGAACTTGGAAAATGGGGGGGAGGTATGTGTGAACTTGTTCTTAATTGTAAGTTTCTGCGACAGTTTGAGGGCAGGGTGACAACAATGACAAGACATTGTTTTCCTTTAGGTGGAAAGTAAAATATTTTCATTTCAATCAGAGGTGTTATACCTTTAGTTTTTTCCCCCAAGGAGTAGCACCTTTAAATTACATGGGGATTTAAACTGTGGAAACATTATCCGTGGTGCATCGTAAAGTGGATTTTGGCCAGGGAGCCAAACCCTAAGAGAAAAATGGGATCAGAAGTAGTTTGACGTAGAGATCCCAGGAAGCACAGTGTTGCCATTTTGAACGCATAGCTTCAGTTTTCAGACAAAATAATTTTATTTGCGGATACTTGTTTCTGTTGGCAAAATACTTTGCATTTTGCATGAATAGCAATCTATTTATACAAGCAGGTTTTTAGTTGCTAATCCTGTTAATCATTAGAAATTACTGAAGCACAGTTTTACAGCCAACTGTTGTGTGAGCTTGGAGGGATTCTGAGCTCAGAGCAAGCTAGTACAACTGCCATGCCTACCATTCAGGGTGAAAGTTTCACAACAGGTGTTTGGTGAATTTACCAGGCTGGTTAAGTGGGCGAGTCTGGCTAGGGACGTCCGTTCAGAAATGTGTACACGTGTTGCTTTTTCCAACATTCTGTGGTGTATCGTGTATGATCCCTACAGTGGTAAGTAATCTGGTACTTTAGGACAATACTCCCTTATCTCAGCATTTCAGTAATAAAATGAAGAATGCGCAATAGACTGCTGAATTCCTCCTCCTGAAGGAGCTCTCTGCTATGTAGATGACTATGCTGCTGAGACACTGGTTAAGAATATACTTGAACTTTACTCACTCACAGCTGTGTAACAGTGACTATTTCTTCCTTCCTTTTCTTCCCCTCCTGCTTCTCCAGGACACAGATGGGATCAGCCTGTACTACTGGTCTCTGTTTGATGGACATGCTGGGTCAGGGGCAGCTGTTGTTGCTTCCAAACTCCTGCAGCACCATATTCTGGAGCAGCTGCAGGAGATCATAGACATCCTGAGGAACACTGCTGTCCTCCCACCCACTTGCCTGGGAGAGGAGCCTGACAACCCTTCCACCAACAGCAGGACACTGACACGGGCAGCCTCCCTACGTGGTGGTGTGGGGGCTCCAGGCTCACCCAGCACCCCTCCAACACGCTTCTTCACTGAGAAGAAGATCCCACATGAGTGCCTGGTTATTGGGGCCATAGAAAGTGCATTCAAGGAAATGGTATGTATATCTCAGGTCTCTGAAGTCCTTGTTGCTTACAGTGAGTCACATGACCTGCAGAAGATGAACATTTCGAGATTTTTTTTCTTTCCACTACCTTAACATCATCTGAGTACAGACAGAACTACTTAAGAATCTCAAGCTTACTAGGTACATCCCTGTGAGGCAGAAACTGCATCTCAAGTCCCAGGTAGCACTACAGCAATGCTTATGGATTACTTCACTTCTAGAAGCATGATGCTCTTCTCTTTTCTTTTTTTATTCTCCCCCTTTGTCTTTTTTATGGTAAAGATTAGTATTGCCTTACAGCAGCAAATTTCAGCTTTGACTCTTATTATCAGGCTGAGTATATGGGTATGAACTTTACAGAGCCTTGTTGCCTCAGCATCAGCAAAGGCTCTTGGCATTCCTTGCACCACAGTCCTTTGTTCTTGTTGCCCAAAACTACTTAAGTGGGACATAAAAGGTTACATCAGGGACATGCATGAGGAGCAGCCTCCTTGGTCCAATGAACCGTAGTTCACGTTAGTGTTGGAATGTCTCAGAAAGCACAGCAGTGACTGTACAGTGTGTGCAGTTCTTTACTGAGGCAGGTTGGGTGTGGGTTAGTAGGCATGAAGTACATTCCTACCACCCACTTGACTTATGTTCAGCATGAACAACTGTGAGGAAATCATGGCACTATGGAAATTGAATATCCGTCTATTTCCCTATGAAAACTGTTTTTTCTCTTCTGTAATTGAAGTAGCTGCTCCGCATCTTCCCTCTTTACTTCTCCACATTGTTAAACATCATTCTTGTCAGGCAGATCAGAGTTTTGCCCCACGAGTAAGTACATGTGGATCAGGTCTTGAGAGATGTGATCTTGTTCTTTTTTCTTCTTTTAAAATTTTGTTGCCATAGTTTTCAGAAAAACTCCTTATTTGAAAAAAAAGTTTTGAACTTATCAGTGCTTCACAGAGGTTTTATTTGTTGTCTGAAAAGTATTTAATCATTGTTCTTCCTTATATGTGTGAATTTTGTTCAGTGCATGCAATTCCAGACTACAGTTGTTGCTACATGTAGTACTTCACTTTGAATTCTGAATAACAATTATCTTGCTGGATTGTTCTTTCTTCCCAGGGAAGTGCAGGCAGACAGACCCATCAGCTGGGTTTGGACTTGTAGCTGGGTATGTCCAGCAGCAGGATTCACAGCTATTGTTTAGGCGTCATTCAGTGTGGAGTGTGTGAGCAGGTTTATGTACTATGCCTAGTAGGCTCAGTTTCTGCTAAATGGAAAGAAAGAGGAGGACACATGAAAATCTTCTGTCAGTTTGGTATGCCTTTTCAGAAAGGGAGGACTCGATTGTTCCCTTCTTTGTTGAGAAGGGAGATGATGACCATGCCCATGCACTGCACCTCAGTGGGTTCTGAGCATGCTTAGGAAAGGGACACCAATTTCATGCTTCAGTTGGTGTAATTTCCAGGCCAGGCTCTGAGAGCATGACGTGATTCTCTCCTGTTGAAACTCTCTCCAAGTGCAGGAGAGATGAGAAATTAAGTTTCATGGGACTGGGCAGCAAAGGTATGATAGCATAGAAGGGCTGTTTTGAAGTGTTCTACCTTTCTTATGAGAGCAGCATGGGTGTTATCCATTGCTGCTTTCCTGACTGTGTCTGAGTGAGCAGGGCTGTTACTTCCCTGCATTATTTTGAGTTCACATCTCATGTAGGTGTTCACACAGAAGACCATCTCAGCTGATGTTCAGGCACCTGGCTGCTTGGGAGGGCTTTTGTGAATAGAATATGACAAGTGGAGAAATCCTGGATAACTCACTACAGTTGCAGTGTCTGGGTATTCCTTGTATAGGTCATAGTAATCTGTTCTTCCTGTTTCTTAAATGAACTAAAAAGAATATATTCATCCCTGTGTCTTTGTTCATATGCTATGGATCCATTACCTTAATTCCCACTTGCTCTTTATCAGAGGGCTGAAATTCATTGTCTGTCCTTGATATACAAATGACTCAGTGTCTACCCCAATGCAATATAATTTCAGCATGAAACCATAGTCCTTTTCTTGTATTTAACCTTGTATACATGTGTGATGTTGTATGTATTTTAAAGAACCATAAAGAAGAGAGAACACCTATTCCACACTGAACCCCATTTAATTTTAGATGGGAAAAATATCACGAAACTAGTCTGTAGGATTTATTAGAAGGTATACATTTGCATACATTGTATCATGACTTTCTTCTTTGTTGAGATTTTTTTGACTTAGATGAAATCTAGATAGCTGCTTTTGCTAGATTGATGCCGTTTTAACTATTTGAACAGTCTTGAAAGAGCAGCCTGTGTTGGGCAGTTTTCTTTTTGAAAAGCTTTGTCTCATTATATAGCAAATAGAAGTGAGGAGAGTTTAAATAGAATTACATACATCTGATGCCGTTTTGATAGAGGTAAAGCAGGGCAAGGAGTTAATTTTGTGTTTATGCCTTCTGAAATTGGTTTGTTTGGTTTTTGTTTTTTTTTTAAAAAGCAGATATGTGATACTGTGCGTAGAGGGAGAAAAGCTACTTTCTGTCATAGCAAGATTGAGACCCTAGATGAAACGCCCCTGCACATAGATGAAAAGAGTGTGGGAGAAGTATGGCCAGCAGGTTGAGAGAGGTAATCCTTCTCTATTCAGCCCCTGTGAGGCCATGTCTGCAGTACTGTGTCCAGTTCTGGGCTCCTCAGTACAGGAAAGACAAGGAACTACAGGAGAGAGGGTCCAGTGAAGGGCCACAAAAATGATTAAGGGACTGGAACATCTCTTATGAGGAAAGACTGCGGGAGCTGAGCCTGTTTAGTTTAGAAAAGACAGAGGGAATCTCATGAATGCATACAAATATCTCAAAGGAAGGTGAGAAGAGTGGTGTATTTCTGGTGCCCGGTGACAGGACGAGCAGCACTGGCCATAAACTACACCACAAGAAGTTTCACCTCAACATAAGGAAGAATTTCTTTACTGGGAGGGTGGCAGAGCACTCAAACAGGCTGCCCTGGGAGGTCGTGGAGTTTCCGTGTCTGGAGATACTCAGAACCCGCTCTGATGCATTCCGGTGTAACTTGCTCTAGGTGACCCTGCCTTGGCAGGATGGTTGGACTAGATGATCTCCAGAAGTCTCTTCCAACCCTAACAAGTCTGTGATTCTCTGAAAACCCGTTATTTCAGTTTTCGTTGCAGTGCACTAACCTGTTGCAATGACGGTACCGCAATTTGAATGTAGATAGTTCTGTTCTCAAGGTCCTGAACGTCTAAACCTCACCAGAGCCAGCCCGCAGTTGGGTGCCGCCTCGCTCGCTGTGTGTGTTCCCTCTGTATTCCCGCCTTGTCTCGTGCTGCCGGCGGGGAGCTCCCGGCGCGTAGGGCGGGAAGGGCGGGAGAAGGAGCCGCGGCTCCCGGAGCCTCCGGCAGGTGGCAGGAGCCGGCCGTCCCGGGCCCGGGAGCCTCCGTCACAGCGCTGCTTCTTCGGGGGAGGTGGTTAATCCTCGTCTAGAACGAGCCCCTTTACAATCGTAAAGACTTCAAAGGAATTTCGGGATTTCTGCTCGTGTTTGTGCTGTTCTGCTTTCCCAGCGCCATAGTTATAAAATATTTCATTAAAAGCCAATTTCTCTACATCAGAATGAGTTGGTGGCATTGGTGGGCTTTTATTTTGCTTTATTTTTCCCGCTCAAATGTTGTTGATGTGTTGGAAAGCCTTCCTCTCTTTCCCTGCCCCTGAAAATGTCAAGCAAAGTATGTAATATCAAACATGGCACTGAATGTGCTCTCACAGGTCACGGTAGAAAATTCAAGTTCTGAACAACTAGATGGAAGAGGCCAGGAAGAGAAATGATTTGAGAAAAACTAGAACTATGTACTGGATTAAGTCAAGGAAATTCTGAAAATGAGGCAGTAAGGGTTACCCATCTTCTCTCCTGTAACAGATGCTTCTGAATTCTGCTTATTGGAAGAAATAAATTTTAATTTAGGCATGCAAGCACTTGCAAAGTGTATGTATGACAAAGCTGAATCCAGATGAGGAATTGCACATTGTTTGAAGGTATCGAAGGATACTCTGAACTGTAGAGCTGAAGGTTTCTTAAAATTCCTGACAATGCCTGAAAAATCCACTGTGGTATTTGTAAGTTTTAACTATTTTGATGGTTAGAAATGTCTGCTTTCTTTGAACTCTTCAGCTTAATTTAAAAATATATAGAAACCATGGAGAGGAAAATCAGCTTCTTTATGGCAATATTAGATAAAAGAGGCATTTATAACAGACCCATGTCTGTGACCACCGGTTCTGTGAGGGGTGTTTCCTTCCTGGTCCTCACCACACCCTCCTGCCTCCGAAAATTAAAAAAGAGAAGTCGGTGAGAGTGCAGGGGTTCAGAGGCAGCAGTGGAACCCATGTCTCTGCAGCAGCCATGTGCAGTTCCCATGTGGAGCAGAGGATGGCCTGCAAGGACAGCGTGTCAGCACTGTGTTCATGGCAGAAATGGGATGTACGTACAGCAGCCAGCGTGGAGTCACGTTATTTATGATAAACACTTCAGCATCCCCACTGCCACCCCAGGTCCCAACCCCCCGAAATTTGTAGAAAACAAAGGATGGGACAGTGACCTCCTCTCAACCCTGCAGATTTTTAATCAAATTGCAGCTGTCATGGTTTGCATTTGTTGTAGTGCTTTTCTTCATACAAATTTATCTCTAAAATAAGCTCTAAATTCCATACCCCAAGGTGTGGAAATTTGAGCTGTTTGTGTCTCAGTAGAAATACAGTAATGGCTGAAGTATAGCTGTGTGTGTAGGCATACACATAGAGGTAAACACATACATTCATAATAAAAACCACGTGAAAGTAGGCAGGGTTTAGCTGGAAAAATCTGCCAGTACTTACAATAGTGATGTTAAATGATGCTTCATGTTCGAATCCAATATTACAAGAACAGACCAGTTTGAAATTGTGTTTGTTTCTGGACACAGGAGAGGAGGGTAATTTGTAACATGTGTTATTACTCCAAACTAAACTTAGAGAGAGCAGAATTGATTCATTGGCATACAGTTCAATTTTTTTTTAAATGTATGGCTTGTTGAAAAGTAACTCATTTACTTATGTCCTTCATGTTTTCCAAGCTTTCTGGGGACAGTGTATATGTATGTACATATTTATGTCTTTTTTCATTCCAGGGCTTGATTGACTGTTGGTGACATATGTGATTTGTTTTCTCCAATTCTGTTAAGCAGTAGGATGTTTTTATATATAACATTTTTTGCACTCAGAATCAGTTTAGAATCCACTCCTCTATATTTCTGAAGGGTAGCCTTGTGGCATGAGTGTGTCTTGCTGATGTTCCTAAAGATAAATACTCCACAATCCTAGCAGTTCTTTAGGGGAGCAGGTAGTTACTCATGTCATAGATAGGTGTCATTATTTGCTGTCTATGGAAAGCATTCTCCAGTTCTACCACCAGTTACCTGTTGTTAACCTACATTTATCCTTGCATTCATTGTGCTTTTGCAATGGCAAATTCTCTTGCATCCTTGAGAGTTGCTATTTATTCCTTAGTATTTGATGCTTTACAATCTCCTGACCTGATATTTCTCAAACATCTTTGTATCATAAATAATAGGTACTCATCAACTTTCTGTTCTTCTCCCAGACCATGTAGCCATAGGTGCAAGAAAATAAAGCTAGTGGGACCTACAGTTTAAGAAATACCCTACTGTAGTTTCATTTTTAGGGAAGTCTTCATTTTCTCAAATGTTAATTGCAATATGTATTTATAAATCTTATTCTCTTTTCCCACAGGATTTGCAGATAGAACGAGAGAGGACTGTATATAATATTTCTGGTGGCTGCACAGCCCTTGTGGTGGTGTATTTGTTGGGGAAGCTGTATGTGGCAAACGCTGGTGATAGCAGGTAAGTGTAGTGTCTCCCCAACTAATCATTTACCCCAAATTCCTGAGGTCTGGTGTTAGTGAGTTCCTTAGCTGCAAACAGTATCACAAGAGGATTCTTTTTCTTGGCTGAACACTTAACAGTTCTCACAGAAAAGAATGTGGATGCCAGTGATAGAGTTTCAGTATCTTATTGAGTGGTAGTTGCAGTCAGGAACTACTACTACTACAGGACTTGGGTTCCTGTAGTAGCAGTTTCTGAATGACTTTATGGTTGCAGAGAAATATTAAAAAGCCATGGAAAGATATGTTGGGTGTGTAGTAGAATTGTGTATTGAATACTGACAAGACGACTGCATCTGAAACAGCTGGTTAGGGCTGCATTTGTTCACTAGGAAATCCTGTGGCTCCTGTTGCTAGGCTTAGTTTTGATAGGACATTTGGCTTTCAGCTTTTCATATAGTTGAAGGTAGTGATCTGTAAGCAAATAGCTGCTACTCTTGCAATGGGTGAGGAGATGGAGACAGACTATCTCATTTTAGGTTTTTTGCTTTGTCATATTCTAGCTAATGTACTTGTCCATTTCTCAGAACAGAATACTGTTGTTCAGGAGCTATTGCTTTGTTATATTTTGAAGTTGAATGCCTGAAGACTCACGAGAAGAAGCTTTTTTTTTGTCTTCTGATGTTGCTAAAGACAGGAGCATACCGCTTGCATTTTTTCCCCCTCTCTCACTCTCTGGCCATACCACCATCAGAAAGAGATAATGAGGCTCTTCTTACCAGACTTCAGACCTTCATGTGTTTCTTTTGGCAGCATGCTGCATAAACAGGACAGGGATAATAGTTCCCCATGTGGTACGAACTGCTGTTGTATTCTCTTCATTAACAGCTGAATAATAAGAGTCTGCAAAGCTCCTGAACCATGCTGTCTTTAGGTGAAGACTGCTATGATTATGCATTTGTGTTTAAGGTTTGTGCATACACAGTTCATGCTTGTAGTGTGTACATGCACATACGTACAGAGACAATACTCAAGAGCAAAGAGTTTTGTGGTTTAAACCTAACATTCTTATTGCCTCTTGCTCCTTTAAACTGTAGGAAGTCGGATAAACCCTTGGGCATAAAATTCCTATTTTCATATTGCTGATTATTTTTAAGATGCTAAATTTATTGTATGTGTTGAAAGTTGTTCGCCCAGTTCTTTTTGTCAAGCGACATATTTGAATCTCCTTTTTTCTGCAAATGTCGTGTGAGTCGTGACATGGCAGCTGCAAACATGCTTGAGGTGATCACCTATCCAGTCATCAGAACTGCCATTAAATTAAAAATAATCATGTTTTCTTGAGCTATTGCACTAGAAGTACAGTTCAGTCTCTTCCTTGGAGTTGCCTGATTTGCTTTATTCTCTCTTAGAAGTGTGCTGTGTAAAACTGGCCATGCAGGGCTCACTTCTTAGTAGCTGAGGTCTTTGTTCATAAATAACTGAGACTGGCTGCTTCCAGGAAGCCATCAGCAAAGCTGGGTGTTTTTTGAACAAGGATTCAAGTTTTCTACTTATTTCTCGCATCTTGTAGGTAACAGAGTCCCTCCAGATCCAAAATAATTTGGTTTTGCACTTTCCAAATAATCTGCACATAAAACCTCTTTCATGCTGATGAGAAGTCTCTCAAAACCTTTCATTTTCAAATAAGTAAATTCTTAGATTTTCCTAGCTCAAAACAAAATAAAAGCTTTAAAGATAGATGATCACTTGGTCTGGTTCTCCCTCCCACCAAATCTCCACTTTCCCTCTTTCAGGGGAAGAACTAACTATTGCAAAACATCCAAGTTGCTGTCATGACTAAAGGACATTTTAGGACTAGAAAAGCAGTTTGAGATTGTCTGCCCACTGCCAAGGTGCACACTGCATTCCTGTATTCTGGAGAGCCCAGTTATATGTAGTCAAGAAGTTTTATTTGTGTTAGCTGGAAAAATATGTTCCTTTTTGCTGTCTCATACCTTGTGTGGTCAACTTTGTGGTTTGTAGAGAGATACAAGGGAGGGGGGTGAAAAATACAATAAGGTAACTACTAAAAGAAATGTTTATCTGCTCTTAAGAGGAAGAGTGGGTTTGTTTTTTCACTCAAACAGGACTTCTGCTTGTTGCTGTTGGAACTAGATGCCAAAACCCCTACTTCACCTACTTGTTTGTGCCTCTTCCCTCTCCTCATTCTCCTTCTTTCATCTCTGCTACACCACTGGAAAAGGTCTGTAAATAAATCAAGTTACACTTCCCACAGATAGGAGTCTGCAGGAGGAGGTTTTGTGTTGCAGGTGTAGGAAATAAACATTTTGGGTTCATGCAAACCTCATTTGTACTGCCTCTCTCCAGAAGGAGGTTAGGTCTTTTAAATTCAAGCAACTTCAATACAGCAGAAGCTTTTAAAGATGGGTTTTGAACTGCTGCTTCTGTCAGAAGACCAAGGTATGTGCAACAAACTGTACTATCTCAATTAGACTAAGGAAACCTTAAATGTGAGACTTGAATAATAATGTACTGTGTGGTGCCAGCTATACCTCAGACTTACGTCTGTGGTATTCAGTTTATCCACCAAAGCTTCTCAAATCGAATCATTTCATGCCACATACCCTGGCAGTGTTGTATAGCAGCTGTCCTTTTGTAGTTGATGTGTAATTACATCATGAAAGGACTTTAATTACCATATTACTAAATTACCAGCCAGCGATCCTTTCAGGTTCATCCCTAGCTTGTTTCTGTAGGGACTATTAGGCTCCTCCAAGCTGAACACTTTTGGTTGGTGTGTAAAAGAGAGGAAAAATTGTGCTAATTGTGGGTTTTGTTATGAACTATTATTGAGCTTGATGTTATGGCATCACTAATGTCAATGATATAATTAAACTTCTGCTAACGATGCAATCACAGTTCTGCAATAATTATACATTAACTGGACATGATACCAGAACCCTACTAAAAATGAGGTGATGTATTCAGAGCCTGATAAAAACAACTTGGAAGGAGCCACTTTCATTCTCTAATGGCTTGTGTGATCATTCTTGGACTCTGCCATAAATATACCTACTCGTACAGTCACAAATCATACCTGAATATTGGCCAAAGTTTTTCTTATGTTTATTTCTCTCTTTTTCCTCTTTTCATTGTTTTGCATTGCCCATGCAAGGTTTTTTGATTAGGGACTGATAGTGTTATAGTCAGCTATCCAATGTATAGTGCTTTTTTGGTGAGCATTGAGGTGCTGTGTTTTGCTTACCAGTTTGACATATACATGCCAGGAAACTAGGCCAGGCTGTTGGAATAGCTGTTTTGGTTTTTTTAATATGGAATAGTATATCTTCATTGATCGTTGTTTTATATAGTATTGTTCCATTTTATATTGCTAAAGTGACTTTTACTTCTAAACTGCCGTAACACGCCTTGTTAATCTCAGTTCTTTTTAGTTTTATGTTCTTTATTAGGATGTTGTTTTATAGCTAGTGATGAAGCAGTAGTAAAATGGGGACTTAATGTTTTTACTGATTACTGCCGAATTATTGTATAGCCTCATGAAATGTAACATTTGCCCAGTATCACTACAATGACAGTTAATACGATCATATTGCATTACAGTCTTTGGCATGTGTGGTGTTCTGATGTTTGTGTTGTCTGGCTAAGAGGCTGCTTGGNNNGGAGCCATGTAGGGTAGCTGTGCTTTTATCATTATACAAGAAGCAGAACACCACAAGTTGATTTGACTTTTCCATATGCCCTGAAACACTCACTAAATCTGCAAATGGCTTCTTGGCTTTTTTGATTTATTGGCAGAACATGGCATCAAAGCAAAGAGCCTGTTTTCTTAAGGCTTCACAGACTTGCAAGGTCACTGAATTTTTTGCTTAGCTTCATCAGCTCTTTTTTTATCATCATTTTGCCTCTTTGCTTTTGCTCCACTGTACTTATGTTTTTCAAGGCATGTTCACCCTCTACATCAACATGTATCATAAGGTCCAGAATAGATTTTCTCCTCCTTTTTGCAAGTGTAGAATTAATGGTAATGCATTTGGGCTTATTAAATGATAGGGCTCATTGAATGAATATTTTTGTGGTGCTTTTCTGTAAAGCACCTTCATTTTTCTGTAAAGCCACTTCATTGGTACTTCAAGAGCCCACATGTGGGAGAGGGTGTTTAAAACATGATCTTCTCTCAGTGTAATAAAATATTGAATTGAAAATTGAATTTGTTTACCATTTCAGTCTTTTCTGAATTTAGTGCTTGTGTTGAAACTCACTGCATTTATACTTCCTCTTCTTTATCATGGTGCTTGTCAGCTGCTTCCTTTCTCATTGTAGGAAGTCAAATTTGGGGGATTAATTTGCTTTCATAAAGTAAGTGAGAGGGGCATGAAAACAGCCATGTATCTGTTGACTGGCACTGTAGTTTAAATAAAATTTCGAGGAAGTTAGAATTGATGATTCTGACCCATATTTGTACTTCATGGCATCTGAGCTCTTCCTCGAGGCACTCCAGCGGGGTCCTTTTTGCCACAAGCACTAACGCTGTGTAAGGATGGAAATTAAGAGGTGTTCAAATATATTACTACTGTATAACTAGTTTACTTTCATCTTTGGTTTAATGTCTTTCTAGGAAATTTTAATTTTCTATTTTTCATAACTACCCATCTTCTACTCACAGTGCTGTGTATTTTCCCTGTTTTCCTTGAGCGGTCTGCCTAAGCCCTCTCTGTCTTCTTACATCCATGTCTGCATTAACAACAATAACTGTGCTTCATGCTAGAGACTTAAAGGTCTCTAGAGGAAAGACTAACTCAGTTACTAATCTTCTCTAGTCTGCAATATTGGGAAAAGCATTCTTTTTCTGTCTTCTCCTAAAAATGGGAAAAAGAAAGTTGCAAATCTGAACGACATACATGGCCTTTTCACTGACCATGCAGTGACTCCTCTTCATCCTCAGAAGTTCTCATTCCTCCAGATTGTCAAAAGATGGCTCCCAGGAGGTGAGAGCAACACTTATGGATTGTATTTTGGTCAGTCAATGGGCATGTCCCCTTTTTAGGTTATTATTAATTCTGACAGAATCACTTGAAAATAATAAATGTTTGATCATTTCAGGGCAACAGATAACCTAAATTTAGTTCTCTCATGAGTCTGTGTAGTGAGAGTGATTGAATTCAAGGCAAAGCAAGTCTCTCTTGAACATATTCTCCTTCAATGACTGCAGTTTAGTAGGTGGAGAAGTCTGATCCTGCCTAGCCAGAAATGTTGAAAAAGATCATGGCATCTTAGTCATATTTAAGAGACACGGCTGAGTCCTGTCTCTCAGTTCTCCCTGTCAATTTTCCTCAGAAGCATGACTGATAGACCTGCAGAAAGCACTTCTTCCCTTCTCCTGCCTGGTCTGAGCATGCAATTCATAGGAATAGCACCAACTTCAGATACTGCAGGATTTTGTGCCAAGTAAAGCTTTTGGAGGCACTTCAAGAAATATTTAAGGCAAAGTGTGAAGAAAAGGTGTTGGGTCAGAAATAAGTCATGGCATTCAAAGTGCAGTGGTCAGGAACAGCATTTACTAGTCATCCAGTGGATGACAAGTTTCAGGGTACTGGCATGTCATATCCAGCACTGACTTGACAGAAATTATTGCTTTGGAAGTAAATGTTTGTAGGCTTTTGAAGACAAAACAAATGTCCTACGTCTTTTCCAAAGTCTTGTTTTTCCTGGGAGAGCATATGCCCCAGCAATGTCTGTGGCAATTAGCAGGTATTGAAGCCATTATAAACATTTCTACATTCAGTTAAATCTTTTATCCTAACCACACAGACATTATCTTATGTTCCAGATTATGAGGAAGGTGAGGAATTTTGGCCACTCAAGTAATATCAGTAAACTGGAACGCCACAGTTCATTGGTATAAGTTTCCAGGAGTAAAGAATTCTATTAACTTTAATACTCATAGGTTTTCAGCCTTTAAAAAAAAAGAAAGAAAAAAGTAAGCCAACAGAACTCAAGCAAACTATCTTTTTAATCTCTTGCCTTTTTAGCTGACCACAGAGACATGCAGGTTCTTCATTCCAGTGTTGCAGGGCCAGGACCACGGCATACAAAGCAGGCTGGGCACCTTGGTTCTCTAGTTCCCATTTGTACTGTGGGAAAAGGGCCAGAGGGAGCACCCCAGGTTTGCTTGGGGAATGTTTCAAGGTCTGCTGCGGTCCTCACTATGTTGAGAAGCTTTTCTCATCCCCTGAACTCTGTGAGCTTGACAGGCAGCCCAGGCTATTCAGCCTCAGAAGTAGCTATGCAATGCAGTTTGAACCCTGCTTCTGGGACTTTTAGAGAGGGTTTCCCTTGTCACTTCTGTGGGAGTGAATAAAGCAGGACTTGGGTAAAATTTCAGCAATGCAGAGTGAGTAGAGACTGTGACTTTCAGTCTTTTACATCTCAGTCCAGTTTGTTCCAACATGCTGCAATTGCTACTAAGTAGGAAAGCTGAGATCAGAGTAGATGTGACTTTAGGTGCTAAAAGTCGTTCTTTCTTTTTCAGTATTAGGCAGTGAAGAGCAGGGAGGTAAAAAATCCTTGCTTCTTCCATCTTGCATGGTCAGCCATATCCCAGCCATATTACTGGCAAAATAAACACTGGCTTGCACAGCAATGCCTTCATCCATTAAGCCCAGATTTAGTTGCCATAGTAACTCATCCAGGAGATGAATGTGATATCCTGGATAGCAGAGGAAAAGACTTTGATTCCACAGATACCAGTCCAAAGGCTCAGAGCTGGCGACAGAAACGTGACTACGCTTCTTTGTTCATTTTCCTGGCATGGACTGAGTAACTGGTGGCCTGTTGTTCAACCATGATACAGAAACATGGTGGTCTATCATCATTTCAACCCTCGCCTTAGCTGTGTTCAAATGAACACACTGTAATCATCATGGGCAAAATGAATGCTGTGAGAGCAGTAAATCTCTAGCCTGAAGGTAGTGGAACCAATGGTGAACAGTTTTCATGTGCTAGTAGTATCTCTATAAATTCACTATAAACTGACTTGTAATAGCTTCCTACCTGCTGGCTGAAGCCCTTTCTGAAATTGTGTTCAGATGTAAACCAACAGGGAAGTACTCACAATTAATTACAGAGCATTTTAGTTTAGTTCTTTCGATTCTGATTTAGCACTACTAGAACTAGAGTAGACAATACTAGAAGTGTATAGGTAAATTTATAAAGTCACTGCTGCTTCAATAGCAGAAGTTACTTTCCTAATTAAACAAACAAGAACGTTGCATACAGATAGCCAGTGCCATCCCATTAGAGATGGGGTGGGCATACCAAAAAAAATGTATCATTAGTCCTAAAATGAAACACTACTAACAAAGCCAAATGCTAATAATAACTCCATACTTAGATTTCATCAGACAAGAAATACACTTGAGGACCTAAACTAAAAAAGGGAATTCACACAGGAGACTCCCATGGAAATGGAGCTGCCACCCACCCAAGAGTCATTGGCAACTAGAAGCATACAGTTTCAGGGGTCAAAAATGAACGAGCAATGCATCTTCTACAAGCTGTCTCCACTGTGGACAACCTGCAAGCTCAGTATTATATTTAATTTAAAACTGTAGAGTGAGTAGTGATGCAGAAACAACTGAAGTAATTTAGTTACATTGTTGATGACAGCCAAGTGCTTCTCACCATTAGATGCAATACATAGAGCAGAGGGAGGCTGCCAGGAGTAGAAAAACCTTTTAACTACTGCTTACTAAGTTGTTAGTGAATACAAAAGATGGAATATGAGATCAGTCATAAAAATTCAGATTTTTATTAATTTTTTTGTCAGTAAGGAAGATGCTGACTAGCTCAGGTGCTAGTGTAAATGGAGAAGTAAGCCCTTCCTTGAAAATCTATTAATATTATTTTGCTTAGAGAAATAGCTTCTACTTGCCAATTTGTGATCCTTTATTAAAAATAATGTAATTCATTTAGTAAAATCAGACCATCAGAATCGTGGCTTTACAGTATTTCAGAAGCCTCATTGTGCCCAGAGGCTTTCTCCAAAGGAATCACTAAAAAAGCATGTAAACACAAATGAGTTGGGTAACTGAAAACAGTGTAAAGCTCTACATGTGTGTGTGGAGGAACAGCTTGTGTGCCTCTAAAAGACAACTCTTCAGGAATTTTTGTGGGGACTGGATTTCATAATTTCTTTCCTGGGTTCTTTTCAAAGACAGAAGGTTCTCATCTTGCTACAGGAGAGGTATAGCATGCTTGGCTCCATGCTGGTGCAAGGACATGAAGAAAGGACCTCAAAAGAAATACCTGGAAACACCCAGTCAGTGTCCTGCTGCTGAGATACTAGCACTTGGAGCAGCTGGGGTGGGTGGCAGTCTATAGAAAGCCTTAGCAGAAGTTTGGGAGGGTGCTTCATTGTTCCAGCAGCAAATGCCAAAGCACACTCTTATTGGAAATTACTTTGCCAAGCTAAGTTCTCACACCTCTTATTGGCTTCAGGGAGCTGAAGTTCCCCCAAGTGATGAATGAAAGTGTCTGAGCAGCCTGCTTTAACCACAGCATTACACATTGTCATGGGAATAGCCACAAGCAGGGAGACTTATGTTCCCTCTTAATATTGTCTTTGTTTGGCTGGAAGAAAAATGATCCAGTGTTTCTATTCTGTCACAATATTTCTGTGAACAGCCTCATGTTTGCGCTGAAAAAATATGAAGAAATCAGGGTAGCAGGAAGAATGGAAAATGAGGACAAGAGATGATTTTGATTTGGTCTACTCCTTCCCTGGTTTGTTGCTTGTTTTCTTCTTGATAGTGATGACGAGTAGGACTTGGGATATTATCTTGGATATTATGGGTGGGAGGCAGTCAGAGGGGTTTTCCATTGCTGAAGGTTGCTGCTTTCACCTGAATTTTATGGTGTTAGATATGTGATTGCTGGGACCTGTTTCAGGGCCGAGTAGATGTTATATAATGGTTTGTTTCACTATCCTCAGCCTGCCCTAATTCATAAAATTAATTAAATAATTTAAAGCATTGGCACTATAGTTCCGTGATTATTGCCAGTGCAGTGAGGTGTTTTTTCTACAGAAACATTAAGAAATGAGTCTGCACAGAACAAAGCGAAAGTAATTCAGTTCATAATGAGTGAAACCGAGGTGCCAGTGCTGAATGTGTTAAAGGTCATCAGTATGTAAGTTCTGTAAGTTGTTCTGGCTGTAAGTTCCAGTACTTCATTCAGAGGATAGAGAAATGTTTCTCTTTTTAATCATTTTATAGCCATCTTCTTTCCCTTCTTAGCAGTTAAGGTAAATAAATTGAAAAAAACCAACCATGACTGATTTGAATTTTACCAGATGTCATGGTTTAGATTTTCTTTTGGGGAAATTTTTCCATTACCACCATTATGCTGGCATACTGAGGAAGGTAAAAAAGGTAACTAAGCAGAGGCCAGAATTCCACCAGAGGAGTGGGGGAAGAGGGCTTCATTGTCTTTTGGCTGGAGAATTAATAGCCTTAGCTAGCAGGTACATTCTTGCCCTAAATGCTGTGCAGAGGTGGGAGTGGAGTATGTCTGCCTTCCCTCTCCTACCTGCTTTCTCAGGTAGAAGGACTCTGTGAGGGACTAGCAGGGCTCACTGATTTTTTGGCTGCTATCCTGGGAGAGGGCTGGTGCTGCCTTGCTGATGCTGCTTCTCCCATCTGCTGCCCCGGGACCAGATCGCCTCTTGGTGCTGCTTCTGCCTCACTGGCCCAGTTCCTGCACTCAGGTGGACCCTGCAGCAGCCCCCGTNGGTGTTGCTTCTGTCTCACCAGCCCAGTTTCTGTATCCAGGTGCACCCTGCAGCAGCCCCCGTGGAGAGAGAGAAAAGAGCCCTGCCTGCACTGCCCAAGGAGCCAGCCTGTCAGCTTTTCCTGATCTTCTGCTGTTCCTGTATTGGATAGGTGATTCGCCCAACTCAGCAGCAAAACCGGGGAATCCCCATTCCTTGTGTGGTGAGGCTTCGGGACTTGCCTGTTACCCACAGCTGTGAACAGAGAGAGGAAAAAATACACAGAGGAGGCAAAAGGGGNGTATTGTTCTAACCTGGGACACCAGACATTAGAATCAATCTTCCTTGGATTCTTTAAATACATGCATTTGGTTACCATAATAAACAGGTACCAACATAGACTGACTCCATAGTTCTAGGATTCACTTTTTTTTCCCTCAGCTATTTTGTGACGCAACTAATTAAAATCTACAGCTTGGTTCCCCTTTGAATGTAATAAAACCCTTCCTTATTCTTTCTGTCAGTTTAATCCCTCTTTCTTTTCCATTGACACATTTCTAATACCTTTTCAGGCAAACACTTCATCATCTTCATCATGTATGCTTCATCTGTACCACTTCACCATGTTTAACACCTTTTGACAAAACAGATACTTCCTCCCAGTGGCTTGGGATTGATATACACTGTCAAGAAGAGTTTTCTGAATGGTCTCTCTTTAACACTTTTACCAAATTTTTATCCTCTCTTGTAGAAATATGCAGTTTAATGTTGAGTTTCAAATACTTTTTGGCTGAAAAAGTGTGTAATGGAATCAGGGTGTCCCCTGAATACTCCTAACAATTGAAGATGCCTTTTTGTTTTGAACACCAGAATCCCAATAGACAGCAGTGGAATTACACTTTTGACCTTGATCACTAAACTGTTTCTTTCTCTGTATGATGGAATGACAGTAACCAACAAGAGCTTCCTCTAAAATGGATGAGTTTCTCTGTTTCTCATAAGAAAGAAAGGATGCCGTGAGATTTTAATCTGATTGTGTTCTCCAAAAGGAAAAAAAAAACCTACTTGATTCAAGTAGAGATGGCTGGTTCTATCCATATTAAAAATTTGAGAGCAATTGATATATCAATATTTTTGTTAAGCCAGTGTTGTTGCTATATCCTGAGCATGACAGCACCACTACAGCACAGTGGCAGATTTTTACCCTTTCCTTGCTTTGTTCTCCACATATTTTAAAAGGGGATATAGACTAAAGCACCAAATATAATTTCAAAGTATTGAATCTGAATATAAACAATAACCATATATTTAATGTTCTATGTGAATTTATCTTATCATAATGGACTCCACAGTCACGTCAATCCAAAAGATAAATGCACTTTTTTCTGTAAATGTACATGCAGCCTTTTAAGTTCCTGGTGTTTCTTTTCTTTTCTTTTCCATGTGACTGGATAAATATAGGCAGCTGTAGGGTTTGCCATGACTGCCAGTTCTGCCTTGTGCACCAAGGCACATGTATTACTCCACATTTTGTTGTTCAGGGAATGCCTTCTCTGGATCAGAAGAACTTAGTGAAGTGATCAGAATAGAGATAAAAATCAGATTATTTTTTCTTCCATTTTAGGCTGCTTCAGTTGTGTTTTGGAGACTTTTTTCCCCCGTTATATTCTTGTTTTCTGTGAGTATTTATCAGCTTTGACTTAGTGAACATACATGCTCTTCATGACAATTAAAGTATCGGTGAAATGCAATGGCAAGTACAAGTAGTTCCTGTGGGTGGAGAACTGGGTAGCCAGGTTCAAGAGAGGGGAAAGGACTCAGGAAAATCTATAGTTTGTTTTTAGAAGGGATCAAAGTAAATAACTTACTGGCCTCCATTGCCTCAAGACTTCAGAGTAGTTTCTCCTGTTTGTTGACTGTAGATGATGCTGTGTGGAGAGGGCATTAGAGCCATAGAGTGTGGAGGGCAATGCACTGAGAGGGCTGCAGATCTCTGACTCCTGATTTCATATCCTGCCAAAAAAGCTTTTGGCTTTTTTTTTTTTTATTACTGCTCCACTGATGATATAAATTAATGATTGGTATGGGTCTGAAGCAACCTTGTCATCAGAGAATATTTGGTTGGTGTTGACATACTTGTTCCCTGCAAACATGAATCATTCATCTGCCTTTGGCAGGCTTGCCCTATGGCTCAGCTATAATGTGTTTCAACAGTGTGGCTGAAATTAAAATGGCACTATTAAACATGGCAGAATCAAATGCTTTGTGGGCACCACGTCTATTCAAGAAGTTCTTGCTTCCTATGTAGTTATTTCTGACAGTTGAATAGGACAGCTGTATTCTGGCATAAATTAATACATTCGTACATTCTCCATACATGGGGAGCTAAATGCTCTCAGAGCACTATTTCCTTGCATACATGCATCTTTCATGCATGGCAGAAGCAGTTATGCTCATGTAACACCGTGTTGCTGCTTAGTCCATTAAGAAGTATAAAGGCAAAATTAATTATCCTGCAGGAACATACAGAGTAGGTCTCTAAAAGCAGTTGCTAGAGCTGTTTGCAGCTGCTGCATCATTGAGGCAGTAACTGTGAGCAGTTATTGACTCTGGGCTATTGAATTCAGGGCTCTGGAGGTTGCTCGGTGGGAAAAGCCTTCAGTTGGTGCTTGGCAGTTCAGTCACCGGAAGGTCATGGAAGGGGCAGTTCAGTCTCGGAACCCAATTAGGGCCTGAATCGCCACCTCTTCAATCACAGGGGAAAATCCCACTGAGCAGGGCAGCTCTCAGGCCAGACTTTCGCACCCAGCCTCTCCAGTGAGACAGCCAACAAATGTTTCCATTTGTGTTACTTGGGCCATCAAAAATACCCTTTGCTGTCATGAAATGGCTAAGCAGCTGGTCTGGAAAGGTAACCAGACAGGTAAGGGATTAGAAGCCCACCACAGTTGTATTTGGACCAGTGACCTGTATGTGTATGTCTACATCCCTCCTGTTACTCATATCTAGAGCTGTCCAATTCCTCAGATCAAATCATTTAACTCTTATAAGCAGCTGTAACTTGCAAGTTGAATAAAGTCCAACTGCTGAAAACATTAATGAAAAAAGAAAATTAAGACTGCTTTATCAGGTATCAACAATATTGCTCTAATTCCTCCCCCTCCGAAGAGTCTGTGCGTGTGTGTGTGTGTGTGTGTGCGCACATGCTGAGTTGTGCTTTTCATCCCAGGTGGCTGCAATTTCTAGTGAAAATAAGTTGAGCCCTGAAAGGTTGACCCACTCGCCTCTGAATTGCTTTTTATATGAAGTGAGTCCCTCAGGGCTCAATTCTACCCATAGAAGTGAGAATGGCGGCTATCAACGTATATAGGAAATATGTCAATATTCACAAAGAAAAAGGTGAACCCCATATTGGTCTGAGTGGCCTTTCAGATACGGATTTCCTGTGATATAGTGATTAAAGGGGAAGAATAGAAAATTAGCCTGATGTGCTAGCAGTTATATCAATGTGTGTTTTTATATTAACTCTTTCAGACAAGCAAAAGACCAGAAAATCCATTATGACTCACTTAAACTAGTGTGTAAAATTTGGTTACTGTCTGATCAACTGCTTTGATCAGTCTAGTCTAGACTGTTGCCAGAGTACGTACTCTGTACTAAACCCACAGTCCCCTTAAGTGTAGGCCTACTCAAATGAATCAAATAACATATAAAAGGGTTATTAAAAATGTTCACTGTTTGAGTAAATTAATATGGTTCAAAGCTTGAATACCTTAGGAATTGTAAAAATAAAAACAGAAGTGTTGTTGCAGAAAAGAGGTGGTAGATTTCTTAACTCATATTTAAATGAAAAGATATGTAATATTTATATTTAAATGCAAAAGAAAATTTTTCAACGAACTTTTTATTATTTCTAGTTGGATAGGCACTTTTACAAGCCTATAATGTATTCAAATTCCATACTGGAGAAGAAAATTTTTTAAGAAAGAGTTGCAACCATGATGCAATTCATTTCAAGCACACAATATTGTTTTTAATTGTAGCAGTGAAGGGCCAATGGGAGCCTTCAATATGTAGGTTGCACTTATGATACCTAATTTCTACATGAGGTTATTTGCAATGTGGTGCTGAAAGTCCAGGAGCAGTAAATTTGTTACCTGTCAAAGCAAAGCAGCTTTCCCCCTGTCATTAGGGCCTCTTCCCACATGTCTCATTGTAGCACCATTTTCAACCAGTCTGTTCTTTGTCACATGAATCTCAGAAATGTGAACAGTTCCTTTCCTCATAGATAATACTCCTGCCTTTTGCATACTAGCAATAGTAGATGACCATTTGGAGACCATTTTACTTCAATGACCTATCCACAAGACTTGGAGCCACTAATTTTACAAAGTTGGTTTGTACCTGAGTTGGTATTCTCAAGATGCCTGTGTTTTGAATTTAGAGATTTAAATTTTCAGCCTTTGTGTGCCTACCATCTTTGTTGGTTGCATTGCAGTGCCATCAGAACACCTGGCATAGAAGCAATGACAGAATATTGACCAAATTATCAAGGGAAGTAAGCTAGCTCATAAAAACCACATCAATGGGACAAAAAGATCACAGAAATGAGGCCATTTAAAACAGAGAAAAACTGGAATCCAAGAGGCAAATGCTTGTTTTAGCTACACCAAATTCTAAATTCAAGAGCAGAGCTGGTACACTGCTACTATCCAAACACTGAATGTCATCTACTGATGACTGAGAAACAGCTCCAAAACAGGTGTTAAAGTCTTTGAGGTGATAAATAGTTTATCCAGCTCTTCAAAAGCAATGATCGTTACTATATTTACAGAGCTGCCTAAGTAATGGAACGATAAAGGAGTTTAATTCTGTGAGTGAATACATGACTGCAGAATGCAACAGGAATATTGGGTGAATTATTCCCTCTTGTGACTTGTGTTCCAGCCAGTGGCATTACACCAGGAAGGAAGGATTGCACCATATTTTGTGTGCAGCATAGCAGATTGTTAAGAGGCAACAGGCAGGTGTTTGAGAGAATTTCCTCTATGCCATTTGCAGAAGTGTGCGTGAAATCCCCCTATCTGGTCTACACTCATTCCCTTACCTGTCATCTTTTGGCAGTTAAATTTGTGTTAAATAGGATTCACTTTGCTGTTTCTATTTGCTGTTGGAGTAGAAATGTTCTGATGTGACGTATGACCAATCAATAATTGGAAAGTGCTTGCATGAGTTGTTTGAAGCCAGTAGTTTAGACAGTGTCAGCCACAACCAGTATTAAAACCTGCAAACAGTTGTTCTGCAATCAGTGATTCTGCAGCATCTCCTCTGGGTGTCTGCATTTCACTTAATAAGAATACCTTGTAGATATCAACTGAAATAACTCTTGCCTTTGTTGCTTGGATGTCTTTGTGATCTCTGAAATGAACTTGGCTTATACAAATATACTTTGTTAACCAGCCTGCAGGATGCAGGGCAGGAATTACCCTACTGGCAAGGTTCCTGAGGTTCTGCTGGCAACCTCAATATTAAATAAATGGCTTTATTCGACTGTGATTCTGAAGAGAATGAGAGTGTGACTATACCTTATGGTTTTCTGGGTATTTT
The DNA here is from genome assembly GCA_013400695.1 of Neodrepanis coruscans. Lineage (NCBI taxonomy): Eukaryota > Metazoa > Chordata > Aves > Passeriformes > Philepittidae > Neodrepanis > Neodrepanis coruscans. Next base: position 5,676 of record VYZS01007526.1, on the reverse strand, counting down.
TTTTTCGCCTGTACTGATGATGTTTTTTTACTGTTACAGGGCTATAATAATCCGAAATGGTGAAGTCATTCCAATGTCTTCAGAATTCACTCCAGAGACTGAACGCCAGCGACTTCAGTATCTGGTAAGAGACCTGAGGACCAAATCAGGTGCTGCTGATGAAAAGCATTGTCTGGTAATATCTAAGGCTTAGAGAAATGCCACTGAGTTATTACGGCTTAGTGAAGAATGACATGTCCACGTCCTTCACTTTGTGAAGGATGACCAGTGTCTGGTCATGTATGTCTTTTAGCCATCAACAAAGTTGAGAAAATCCTGTTGGTGCAAATCCCGATGAAAGGAGTATTATTTCCTCAGTAAAGGCCATCAATTAGCATGGCTGTGCTTGTGTGCCATGTTCAGCTGCAGACCCTTCAGTAGCTCACTGGTGTTGGATATTGAGAGCTCAGACTAATGAGCCACAGAGGTATTTCAAACCATCCTCGTGTTTGCCACAGAGAGCTCCTTGTGTGCAAGTGAATGATATTGCCAAGTTTGATTAATCTGTTCTAATAGTATGCTGGTAGTATCTCCATCAGGGAAAATGTATCCAACGTAGAGATGATGACAGTGAACATTAGTAACTGCAGGATAAGATGGGAGATCAAAGACTAGTTTTATGTAATGTAGCAGCACCTGTAAAACTGGAACAGGATGACTAGCTGAGGACATGTGCTACAATCCAGTTATTAAAGCTATTAGAAATGTCTCTGCCTGAATTAAGATGCAAACAAGACTGTATGCCAAAGTCAATAGTATAGATTTTATTTAGCAGTAAATGCGAGGCAGACAGTGAGAGAGATAGAAAGAAACAGGACAAGTGGTGGGTGGGGGCAGGAAGAAAGAGACTGACAGAGAAAGATTAATAGAAAAAAATATCACCACTCTGTGGAACCCAGTGGCATCCCGTGGGTCTTCTTCTGGTCTTCTTAATGGTTACGGTCCCACAAGCCATAGAGTCCAGTGGATTAATACATGTTCTGGAGATGGAGGCACCTCCCCTGGTGGGGGGAAGCTTTGCAGTCTCATGCAATAGGCTCTGGATTTGTTGTCTCACTTGGATCATGTGCAGTCCTCTGGTGGCGGAGGGGCTCAGGAATGAGTCTGGGGGAGCTTTGAGGTTC
>VYZS01007524.1:4222-15641 GCA_013400695.1 Neodrepanis coruscans | reverse complement strand
TACAGACTGGTGGGTTGGGCTGCCAGAAGTACCGATTTTCTACCTGAATGCAGGTTATTCTCTTATCTCCTTGAAGTTCATAGCCAGGGTCACACTGGAAAATGACAGTATCTCCGGGTTCTCTTCCATCCCCATTTCTAGTTCCATTCATGGGGACTCCAGGATCACGGCAGGCAGTGGCTACAGAACCTAGAAGTGAAGGGAAAAAATAAAAGTAAATTTTGGAAAAATTCAGGTTTTCAATCCATTTTTGCCTCATTACATTTTTTTAATGTTGATGCTCTGCAAACTCAAAGTTTTACTACTTTACTCAGTTTAAAAGAGGAAATGCAGAATCCTGCATCTGGGACAAATCATTCCCAAGGAAAAAATTACTAGAAAGTACTATAAAGTGGCTTTACAGAAAAGGAATGGAGAAGATAAAAACTGTTGTAGAAAGTGTGTGTGCAGCAAAAGCTCTCTGTTCAGAGGCTGCAACAAGCAAAACTCCAGCTGCATAAAAGAAAATGCTGGTTCATCACGAGTGTTATGAAACATGAGTTTTTTTATTTACAAAGGGGTTGTGTTATGTCCAGCCTTGGGTATATTCAAAGCCAAATACAGCCTGTTTTGTGATCAGGCAGTTGGACTAGGAGTCTCTTTCCAATCTCAACTACTGAATCACTGTTTTTAAACCTTGCAAATTCATATTAAATATACACAGACCTAANAGTAAAGAAACAGTTTTTTATTTCCACCCCCCCCTCCTTTTTTTTCCCTCAGAGCACAGAATCAGGTCAGAAGCTCTAAGGCTTCTAAATTTCAAGCTCTTCATAACACACTGAAAGTCAAAAAAAAAAAAAATTAACTGGTTTAAACCAATATGTTGTTTCAAACTCTTATCACTTTAAACAAAGGCTTCCTAATTTTGCTGGTTTTTCAAACTTTTATCAGCCTGAACAAATCCCGACAGACTGCATCTTCAAAATTCAAGCTGTCTCAGAATCCACGTAATACCTTTACCCTGGACATTGCAGTCTCCCTGCATCTCTAATGCTGTTTGAGAACCAGGTCAGCCTGGCATTTGCTACCTCAAATCCAACCTTCTATAAAACTTTTCCTGAAAAAGAAAGAGTAAAAGAGCTACAGTGTTTTCATTGTCTTCTACCAACAGAAGGACTGCTGGTAAAAAAAAAAAAAAAAAAATCTATTTTTAACTTCTATTTCTTCTGTAGATCTAAAAGGGATTTAGGAGGATAGCTGTTATAATTCTTAAGTAAATTCTAACCACAGATTCCGTTTGTTGATTTTGCATGACTTCACAGATTCTATCTAAGTTTGTCAGTTATTGTTTGAAGATTAAAATGGGAAATATTAAGAATAAAGTACAGAATCTGAACTTCATTTGGGAAAATGAACCCCTTCAACAAGAGAAGTTTAACATGTTGCACATACAGCATGTTCTAGGTTATTTGGGCAGGCTTTCTGTTAAGGAAACTTCCCTGTCCAGCCACCCAGGAGCCATTCATGCAGTCACACTCACACCACCAGATATAGGACAAAGACCGCTTTGCAGCTATACATCCCATGTTCACACACAATCAGACCCTAGTTTTCCCATAAGAGTCTCAGATGTTAGCTGAACTTATTTTAAAAGTGTTATTTATACTGTCACCTGGTATAGTGTCATTTTTTTTTTTTTGTTTAGGGGGGGGAACAATAGACATCAAGTTCTTTCTTAAGGGACTTTATCTGATTTTATTATCAGATAGGTTATAGATATGTTATCAGATAGGATAGGTTATAGGTCTTACTACCAGTACATTTTAGTTCCTAGGCAGGTAACAGACATAGGTTTAATGAGATAATATATTTTTACTTTTTCTTATTACTTTTGTTGTTGTCAATTTATATTAATTGTTAAAACCGTTCAAAATACTACACTTCTCTTACCATGCCTTATTGGACAACCTTATGAGGTATTTATTCCCAGTTCACAAGTAATTATCTTTTTCTATAAATATGAACTCCAGTTCAGAACATCTATTATTTCTCAAGCACTTTCTCACTGAGTATAAAACCCAGACCCAAGTAAATTAATTGACATGTGGTTACAGATAATTTCTGGAACTCAGCAGAATATGGATACATTCACAATATGTAATCATTCAGGCAATGCATTCCAGCTGGGAAGAAGTATTTTAAAAATCTTAACTTCATTTAGATTGCATGTTTGGGGGGTTGGGGGTTTTTTTGTTTTTTTTGTGGGTTTTTTTTTTAAGCTTTTTATACCAAATCCATCCCTATGTCAGATGGCATATTTCTTTATGTACGCATATGAATACAGTGAGATAGAAATATCTTCTCAAAAAGAAGTGATGAAGATCTTGGACAACATACGAAGACAACACTTGCAGTGAAAAATCTTACCAGTGGTCATTCAGCTCTTAATACTATTTCTACTGTCTGTTTAATTTGATTCTTTACAGAATAGTGGGCAACTTGCTTTGTTGCAACTGTTAAAGTTATGCGTGTACAACTGAGAACAATACTGTTGTTTTGCCTTATCCTTGAATCGAAATCTGATGAGAAGAGGAGATTGCTCTAGTCTTAAAATTTAAAATTTATATTTCATATTTCAATATCACAAATTGTATATATGTTTTAAAACCTTAATTGGAGTTCCTGGCACCTGAAAAAGTAAGAAGGTGTTTAATCTGCCTGAATTAGTCAGCTTTTGTTAGCTTTTTTTGCTTTAATGCTTTCTGGGTCTTTTTGTTTTGTTATTTTCTTTTTCCTTTTTTTTTTTTTTTTTTGGTTTGTTGTTTGGTTTTGTTTTAGTTTTCATGGGGATTTTTTGTTGTTTAGGGAGTTTTGCTTGCTTTGTCTTGTTTGGGGGGTTGGTTTTTGTTGTTTTGGTTTAGGGTTTTGTTTTTACTATAATTGATCAGTTTGGTATTCATGGAAATTTGGACTCATTATTTACTAAAATTATGTCCATACACTTCAGTGTCATTACTCTAATCTTAAGGCAATAAAATTTGGTACATGAATAATAAACAAAGGAAACTACTGATAATGAAAACGATGAATAGAAAAACTATCACCAAAGTGGCATTAACTCAAATACATAATTCCTCAGTGAAAACAGAAAGTAGAATAACTATGACATCACATTTATTTATCATGGGAAAATGGCTTCTGTGTTCTATACCAAATACTTAGAAAGATACATTATTGGAGAATACTGCAACAACAGCTAAATATACTATTCTGCGTACAAAACTTATCGCAAGAAGATATTTCAATGAGCTAGGTTAAACTCCACATACATTTAAAGATGCATCATGTCACCTTTACATGGTTTCATCAAAATAATTCATGTAAATCTTAAATGATGAATTTTTCAGTCACACAGCAGTTTAATTGTAGTTCTATATAAGAATGCAAAAAAATACTCCTGAATGTAGCATATGAAGCAGAGGCTAATTTTCAGGGTGAAATCTCCATAGTGCAAGTGCTTTGGGAGATGGTTCTTTGTCCATAGAAGAAAAAACGTAGTGAATCCTGGTCTCATGCAGTGTTGTTCACTTATTGGTAGCAAATGCGAAGGAAACCTTGATAGAGATTATACTCCTTATCCAGTTATTGGAGTCACATAATTTTTATCCCAAAGGATCATAAAGAAGCATAAAGAGAGCATTACAAAGCATAGGTTATTTGATGATGAGGCTTCATTATATCCTCATTTTATGATTTGCTACTATGAATAAAATCATACAATTGTGAATGCGGATACAGACATATTGTAATGCCTGCCATTTTATTAGTGTCACACCTGAATGTGTGGTATGCAAAAAACACTTGTAAAAATACCCGTAAACTTTTGACTATATTTTTTAGTGAATACTTACAGCGAAAAATAAAATAAATGCTAATAATTAAATATTCACAGTATCTTAGTTGGAATGATTTCAAGGATTTGTACTATTATGTAAGTATTTGGCTGTCTTGTGCACTATTTAGAACAATAGTTGGCTTGAAAGAGTTTAATGAAAGAGATTGGATTAACCAAAGAGAAAAAAATTGATGAGGAAGTTAGAGAACATTTTCTGAAATAGAGAAGCAATTTAATTTATAAGATACTACATAAAGATAGTTTTACAATTCCAGATTTACCATGTATTCAGAATTATACATTTCAGTAATGGACTTTTTTGCAAGTAAAATGATCTATTGGAAACACATATTTTATCCCAGAAACCTAAGGTACAGTGTTCAGTTTTATTTTGCTTTAACAGAAAACCATTGAAGTTTTCAGATTCAAAGAACAGATTTCACACATATAAATTCAAAATACAAAATTGAAATTTTAATTTGAGACACATGACATTCCAAATTGGGAAGCAAATCAGCTTGAGATCTCTCTGAAATGCCATGTTTCAGGTAAGAAAAGGTCCCATTTCCACTCTACATATGTAAATTTAGGGCAAGTGAGAAAACTTTGAATTGATACAAGTTAAAATGGTTTGGCCAAACTATGTTGCATGGGGTTCAAAGTCAGGAATGTCAAGCTTCAATATAATTAAAATCAGATATTTTTATGGTGGCATGGCTGTGAGGATGATTTGTTTGTTTATAAATTTCACCTGTTTCTTTTGATACTACCTTTCTGCTTTCAGCTGTTCATACTATAGATCTCTCTAGCTACAAGTCATTGCCAGGACATTTTACATGGAAGCACTAACATAGTATTTGCCTGAAAAAAATACACATACCCTGTATATTACAGAACTGAGAGACGATAGCTACTAAGACGTTATTTTAATTTACAAACCTGTGACAGTAATGACACTTTTGTCATTGATAAGTGAAAATAAATAAAACATTTCTTTCACATAAGTGAAAGAAATCAGCAAACCAGAGTATGAAAATCTTTTATATTAAAGACTCACTCTGCTATGGAATAGATATGAGGAAAAATGTTAGGAAGTGATGCCTATACTAACAGAGTTCAGAAACAGCACTCTGAGAAAGAAGTTCTCCAAAAGCATTTGCAAATATCCTCCAGGTTAAATATGTCAGAACTGGAGATCTTTGTTACTGGAAAGCTGAAGAACAGAAAAAACCAAAACCACAGGAAGATGTTCAGTGTCAAAAGAACCTTCCCAAATGTGACTATGGTCTGTCTTTGAACAAAAAATCCCACCGCAAATCAACAACAACAATAAAAATTACAACAAAACCCCCAAGAAAACCACCAAGCCAAAACAAAAAAAAAATATTAACAGAAAACATTTAGATGACAATGCGGTTATAAGTCAGCACTAACCACAAATACAAAAAGCTGACTCTTAAGTCTTTAATCATTACAACTATCAGTGTGACATAATGAATTAAATTTTAGACTGGAAATTAATATTGCCAAATCAGGTAGATATCTGCCGGTGCTCTAGGCTTTTTCTGTAGTCTATAGAAACAAGTAACTCCAAAGGGCTATTCACCCAGACTTAAAATAAGGAAGGACAGATGTACTTTTACAGTAAATCCAAGAATTTTAAGGCACATCCTGTTATACAAGAAATTTCTGTCACATGACATAAAATATTTCTAGAGTTCTATTTACAAAAATTTTCTCAATACTCAATACTGGTTTACAGGCTAGTTCTGCACTGGCTGCCTTATGGTGCTCAAAAAATTCTCTATTGTGTGCTGTTTAATTAGTCAGAAATATGACTACACTCTTGGGCCCAAGCAGAATTTATTCTGTAATGTTGAGTGACTCGGTAGTTCAGTTATTAGCAATGAGATAATGACCTGTGAAAGATGAATGCAGATCCTTCCTTTCTGAATAAAAGATAATTGGCACCTGAAATTTAAAGTTAGCAGAGAAGAAACTTCTCTGTAGTACCAGACTGAAAGGCCCTTGAAAGCTATGGAAATAATCTTATTGATTTTTCGTGATATTACACATTTCATACATATTATAGGGATTAAACAGACTGTTTAAAACACACACACAATTATTATCATTGAATGTTTTGCACATTAGTGTTCTTACTCAACTATTTTCAGTTCTCTATCTTTATTCTCAACTACTACTTTCAGTTTGGTGACATGAAGCAATGCCAACTGAAGAAAATTTTTCATTATGCCTAAAATTTTGGACTGACCCGGAAAAGTACAGCTTATTTCTCTTACAAATAAATGATTGTACCCTTCTTTTTCTCCTTCACTTTTCTTGAAGGCCTATTTTCTATTTTGTGCAGAACTTACTGATCAAAAGATGTTACTGCTGTTTTCATTGGTGTTTCTAGTATGTGTTGGGCTCTTTATGCTCTGTTTCTGTCAGTTCAGAGAAAATATGCTGTAACAGGTACTTCCTGTTTGCATATTACTTCTGGCCTGTTGTCAATCTTTCATTCTTCTCCCAGTTTAAGGATAGACCTCTGGCACCTGTTCTCTAGCTACGTTATTCAATCTGTACATACCGTTTAGACATGTTCCAAAATCTTCATCTTGCAATCCTATTGTTGAATCAACAGAGGATCTTATTTTGCTTTTACACATATATGCAAAGTTTTTAAAATATTCTGCTTTATTACACATCTTTTGGTACTTTGCTTTTCAGGATTTGTGGGCTCTGGTTTATGTAGTGTTACTTCACTGTCATCTTAAAGGAGACTGTAGAAAGTGAATAATTTTAAAGTTTAAATTAAGAGATACTGTGCGGGGGGCCGGCGCACTTCCAGCCTGTCCCAGCACTTCCGTGTGCACACGGGGCCTTACTGGGCGCAGGGCCCAAGTGCTGATCATCCAATCAGAGGAAGGCCGGGAGAAGGGGAGAGAAGATNCTTTTTAGTGGTAAAACCACGACACTGGTGATGATACACAAATCCATTTATTTCTTTGCTTACATTAGACATATTAAAAAAGCTGTACTTCTACCAGTCCTGGATACCTGATAGTGGTGGAAAGCACAGAATCACAGTCATGCTGAGTTCCCTTATTTCATCCGAAATCCATCACTTTCCCTTCTTCCTCTCAGAGTAATGCAGAATATTTATATATATTTATATATATACAGAAATTTATCCTTGATAACCATAAAAAAGTCTCCAGGATTCCCTAGAAGTTTAGCATAGAATATTTCTTGCCCCTCTTCTGCACTCTTGTGAGACCCTACTTAGTGTACTGCATTCAGCACTGGGGTCCCCAGCACAGGAAGGACATCAGTCTGTTGGAGCAAGTCCAGAGGAAGGTCACCAAGATGATTAGAGGGATGTAACACCTCCCTTATGAGGAAAGACTGAGAGAATTGGGATTGTTCAATGTGGGGAAAAGAAGGCTCCAGGGAGGCCTAGTTGTAGCCTTCCAGTACCTGAAAGCAACCTACATGAAACATGGGGAAACACTTTTGACTAGGGTATGTAGTGACAGAACAAGGGAAGATGGGTTCAAACTGAAAGAGAGTAGGTTTAAATCAGATATTAGGAAGAAATTCTTTATTGTGAGGCTGGTGAGGCACTGGAACAAGTTGCCCAGAGAAGTTGTGGCTGCCCCAACCGTAGCAGTATTCAAGAGAAGGCCTGATGGAGCTCTGAAAAACCTGGTCTAGTGTCCCTGCCCATAGCAGGAAAATTGAAACTAGGACCTTAAGGTCCCTTCTAACACAAACCATTCCATAATTCTATGATTATTTTCTTTCAGAAAGGGGTAATAAATGTTTAAATGATTGAAATAGTTCCACTATTCAGTTAAAAGTAACCTTTTGGGGTTTTTTTCTCCCCCAAAAGGCAAGCTAACAAAAATTAAAAACAAAACAGACTGATATAATGGGCAAAAAAAAAAAAAAAAAATTCTCATAATGAAACTCCTTTTCTTCAGATTCTCTAAATTTTACAAAATCAATAACAACTTCCATGCCTTTTAAAGCATTCTTTTGGGCAGCCCTAGATAGAGATAATTCTATTACCATCTGTAATATATAATAATAATTAAAGAAAAAATTTATTTTTACCATTTATATAATGTTTTAGCTTCTGTAGGTTTTCCCTTCCATTCTTCCCACTTTAATTTAATAAGGATGCTATCTTACCTATATTTTATGTTACTAGATACAAATCTTTTTCTGCATATACCCGGATGGCTAATAAAGGAGTCAAACACAAATTATACCACATTATCAATCGCAAAAATTTTCCCTTACTAAATAAATGACAGATGCAAAATTGTGTAAGAATGATTGATAAAATGAAATAAAAAACTGTAAGGAAATAATAAGAAGGTAAAACTATTTTTTGAAACATTTTCCCTTTAAGAATAAGAAAATAGAGAAAAAAATAAAACATTCAAAGTCATAAAAAGGTTTGAACATAAAATATCTGTTGTCATTGAATAACATTACTCTTGAGATAAAAAAGCTGATAATCCAGTTAAGTACTCTTATCTAATTTCATGAAATGGTAAGAGGAAAGTAAAATCAGATACCTCCCCTGTGTGAGCTTTCTGTTTGTTAATTACACTAGAGCTAAAGTATGAAACACCATCTGTTTCACTCAGACAACACTACATACTCAAAGAAAGTATATGAATGCTTGAAACAAAGTTGCAAATAATTATATGTCTCTTTCCTCTATCTCCTCAAACATATTTTTTCCTCATTAGTGAAATAATACATCCATACAGCAACAGTGTTATTTAGGTTGTGTAGCTATTTGCACATTTTTAAAATTCTTAAGTTCAAGGGGAAAAAAAATCACTGTTATTCTACTAAGAATATATACTCGAATTGTATTTCAGAAGGACCACTCTGAATTTGTGAATCTGAACTGAAGAGTAAGAGAAATGCTGAGGCAATAAAGCTCCATTGGTAGTTTAAACTGTCACCATTAGATCTCAACAGACTGCAACAGCACAGTAGAATTAAATAAAAAGCTTCTCTGTTCAGATAAAATTCTAAACCCTTTTTTCAGATAAATCACTGCAAGTGCATCAGTATATGCTTTATAGTGTTACTTCCATGTACCATCCATTTTTTATTGTAACTCTGTTCATATTCTGCATTAATCTATTTTTCCACTGAACCTAAATGGCTGCCTGAATAAGTTCAGTGTATAATGGTCTTCCCAGTCTCTCTCTGGTCTCAACATTAAACAGAGGCATATCTGAAAATTGAAAGTAGATACGTGCGACTATGCTAAATAGTCTCTGGAAGGGGTTGAGGTAGTAAAATGGCAAAAATACCTTTGAGCCAAGGGATTAAAACCTCTGTTCTTGGATTCAAAAATCAGCTGATGGAGCAGTAGCACTCTTTTACTTTTTTACTCTCATTTACATAATTCATTCTTCCTTCAAATTCCTGTATACACACACATGTATTTGCCATACACATAGAAAGAGGGTAGGGGAAAACAAGGGCTAATACAACTACTAAGCACAGGAAGCATGATGATGTAAATAATGCTAACATTAAGAGTCTCTATGTCAATTGATATTAGCTACTGCTACAAAAAATTATGTTATTAGAATAAATCCTGCTAATCTTCAAAAAGCATGTATAAATTTCACTGGCGTGAGGAAAAAGAAAGACAAAATGTACCTCGCTCAATGATTTCTTCTGTTTCAGCAATAAAATGTCTAAAGGGATTTAATAATTAAGTAACTGTTTATCATGCTGCCTGTAATAAAATGATATAGCACTAGAAGGCAAAAGGGACTAGGGCACTGCTGTTCCTGTACTGCTCTTTCTTGTTTCATCCTGTAGAAGCACAGCAGGAATAAAAATTCCCCACAAATGTCTCTGAAAGCAGAAACTTATTGATTAGAAAAGGATGGAGCCTTTAACAAGCCTACATCACCTCCTTTGTGAAAAACACTAGTCATAGTTATAAGTATTCTGGCACTGCCCCAGCTGCCTATGAAACAAAGCCAAAACTAGCAAAGAACATGATATTTTATTGTTTTGATGTAGCTTTACAACAAATCTTTAACTCTGTGCCAATTTTTTCCCTAAAAAGGACAGAAATGTTGTCACTCATTTCAAGTGTTTCCAGCACTACAATTATTTGTAGGTGAACAATCTTATAAAATAAATTAAAAATTAAAATAATCAACTTACTTGAAAACTGTATGGCGAATCCAGATTTACTGATATAAAAATCTGTGTCAAACTGGATAGTTACTATGTTGAGTGTACTGTGAATGCCTTCAGGAACAAGAGAGCCACTAATTTCTTTGAGTAGCATCTCATTCTCAGGCGGACCATCCCAAACTCGAAGAATGTCATGGGATGCTTCAGTATCAAAAGCAAGAAATTGGAGGCTGAAAGAACACCATGATTTCATTTTCAGTCTTCATATTACTCAATAACATAACTTTAACAATAATACTAAACAAAGAAACAAAAAAAATGAAATAAAATTTAATTTCTGAGGATGATTTTCTATAATGTTTCACACATGTATCTTTGATTACATGAAAGGCCAATAATAAAATGAATTTGAAAGGAAAAATTCTAACAGTATTTGAATTTGTCCACCATGAAATAACATCTTACTTTAGCCATTCAAATTTTCTATAAGTATCTACTCAATCTTTTCAGAAAAAAAAAAGTTCATTTTTCCTAAGACAATAATATGTATCACATTCCCATCAAATTGTGTAGAACTGTAAATTCATGCAATTAGGAATATAATATGAATAAATGTCTAACTAAAAAGAACTGCTAAAATGCAGGGTTATTATCTTTTTTAAGTGTAGTCTTTCACTAAAAAGTTCTGCTGCCTCCAGCACTTCACAAAATCATAATCAATTTTAAAGCTTGATCTTCTTTGGTAAATGTTTATTGAAAGTTAGATAGTTTCAACCCAAATGTAAAATGCCAAAAACACTGGCCTTGAGCTGCACCTTAAATATTAAGCCCAAAATCCCCATTTTTTTTGGTCCACTCTAGAAGTAAGATTTGGTTATTGTAGTCAAAAACATTTGTTATAATTGTAAGAATTGTTTTCAGTACCTGACAATATTTCCTGGGTCTACTTCAATCACCCACATGCAACGCAGATTGTTGTCATAGGGAAAAGGATAGCCAGGAGATAAGATTCTTCCTGATGATTCTCCTTTAAAACGGCCTCCACATTCAGCTAACAAAAAACAACATTGTGTAATGGTCTTCCAGCTGATCATATGAGCAATCAATTTATACATCTACACTCTTGTTGAATAGGTAGCACAATTAAACTGACTGTACAACCTAGTATTATATAAGGACTGCATTACACCTTTTGCTTCCCCTACTCACTCAATCAAAATTTCCTCTGAAAGAAGATGAAAAAGAAAGAAAGCTACTATAATATTTAAGAATTGTCTTCTTGTCACTCTCCTATGGGAGTAATTGAGCAGGCAGGTACCTGTAAAACTTAAAAAGTTATCATAATAT
>VYZS01007523.1:2067-21295 GCA_013400695.1 Neodrepanis coruscans | reverse complement strand
GCATTCTGTGATACATATGCAAATACCATGACTTTTAAAATTTGATACTTTTCATTTGTATCTGCTTAGTTTGCAGAGTAGAATTATTTATTCTGATGTTAATGACTGGGGAAGAAGGCAGAAATAAAGCTGAGGGGATATGGAATTCCACTCCAGTCCATCATTAAGTGTGCCTACAAATGTCTATCAATAATGACTGAACCTACCCATAAAAATCTTCAGTATAAAAAATTCTATAAACTATATATATATACCATTCCTTACCTCTCTTTACTTTGAGGCTTTTCTTGATACCTTTCTCATACCTTTCTTACTGCAACTTAAATGTTGGGGTTTTTCCTATCGGTGGTCAAGATCTCATTTTCCCCTTCTATTTTCCCATGTCACTTCAATCTTTTGCTAACTTAAAATTATGATACCTGGTATTACTCCCTCTGCCTTCTTCCACACTGTATAATAGAGAACTTTTTCCTATATTANCTGCCAGGACATGTAGATTATTTCAGTTATACAATCAGAATATTAGTGTTTCTTGATGAGTCCAAATGCAGGTGAGGAGGCATTTTTTTGCTGGTTGTCTGATGACTATGGATGAACAGCTCTTAATTTTTCTTTTGTCATGCTAAATAGTTTCTGGAAATTAATAGTAGAACTGCCACTGCTCTCAACTAAATCTACTCTGAAATTAGTATTCTGGTGTTGTGTCTGTTTAAATAGACCAAACATTATTTGTGCACTGGTTTTGGAGAAGCTGAAAGTGCTGGTTTTGTCTGATTATTATTTTTCTCAGCCCTTGATGGAATAGTCACTTAGCAAGAGAGATTGGTATACTCTACCCAATTTCCAGAGCCAGGCATTACCTTGTGTCTTCAGGCTTTGAAAGGGTAATGATGAAGAAGTGCTTATAAATCTTGAGTTAATTTAGGATATTTAGTCTTCTGTCTCTAAGATGGATCTATTTTGGCACTTTAATTAACTGCTTGTTAATTCTAGACTTGCATGTTGTTTTGTGCAGAGACTTTAAATAAGATGTGCCTATACTGAAACTATATTAAAGGGCATATTTCAGTGGTAAATAAAATCCAACTTTATATTTTATACATCCTATATATCATGTGGCTTTTTATTCAAAATACACAAGACATGTTTGCAGGGTTTCATGTACTGTAAATAAATGTAGAACAACCTCCTTGTACAAAAGTGCTACGAAGCAATCAGCATCAGAAAACCTAAGAAGCTAAATTACACTTGGAAGACTGTAATTAATATTAATCTCTTGCATGCCAGAACAAGTCATTAAACTACTCCACCTCCTTCCTTGATATGCAGATCTGGCTGAATGGCAACATCGTATGACAAGCACATTACTGGTTGGATTTTAAATATGTAACAAGGGAATAAAAATTTAAGAAAGAGTGTGCACAGTTTAAGAATTTCATCATTTTAAAGCGTGTCTGTTCTCTGTTTTCACTGATAGTAGGAAAGGACAGAGATTATACTTTCTCTCTGTGAATTCATCCAGGTAAAAATTTAGCTTTTGGAATTTTCTTTGTCAGCATGTTTTTTTCTCAAATTCAGAAAACCAACACACAAAGCTTTTGGTAAGTATGATTGGGCAGTTATCCAAATGACTACTGAGAACTGTATGTTCTAGGCTTCTCCCTGCTCTCAGCAGGCCTCCAAACTGCTATTCCTTTTGTACTGTCACAAAGGCCACTCCTCTGCACTAACCGTTGCTCAGTTTTCTCCTCTGTCCCTTCTGACAAGCACCATTTTTTCATAAGTGTTGTAAAAAAGTCAGATCACACTCTACTTCTCTGCTTGCTGAGGTATTCATTCTCTGAATATTCAGATTGTTGTAGAATTATCTAAAATTCAGATTTTTTTGTAGTCAGATGCTCTGCTTCCATGTTTGGCCTCAAGACTGACACTTCAGTCCAGGTCTTTTTGCAGCAAGGCTCTCTGTAAATACATCTTCTTCTGCTTTTGAGTTTCTTATTTGACCATAGTTTTTTCTAATTGTGAGAATGGCACATAAATAAAATACATATTATTTGGACTTTTAAGCAGGATCAAATTTTTGATTGGATGTACATACTGGCTAATGAAGATTATTTCTAATGAAACATAAATATATTGAGCAATTGTAGAACATGATAATGGCTATAATTTTTAAGTGTCAACATTGTAGTAAATTTAACAAGATTATGCAATCTATTCTGCTTCCTAGGTAGTAAGGAATTGTGCTCTGTACTGACATGAAGCTCTTAATTTTCATGACAGCTTTTTTGGTTAATTTCTTTTTACTTAAGTAACCAATCTTCAGTATTCCAACCAAAATAGTTAGAACAGCTGTGCCATGTACTCTTGGTCCTAAAAAGGGATGGTCAGACAGGCTGAATAGAAGTGAAAGGATTCACTAGAACTTACATGGTCGTTTCTAGCCATAACAATGAAAATTTCAAGAATTAATTTTGTTGCTGATGCTGCATGGTTTTATCAGTCTACTGCATTTGTAGACTAAAGATGTGGTTCAGAAACAGAGGCAAAAGCGTTTCCACTATTGGAGAGATGGTCCACAGCAAATGTGGGAACTGAGTATCTGGGTTCCAGAGAGATCTGGTTCAAATCAAATGCCGGTTTAAATCTACAGATTAAATGAGAGATTAAGAATGCATACTTTTAAAATAGGAAGAATGTAATATACTGACAACTTTGAACAATGTATCTTCTTGGATTTGGGAATTTTTTTCTCCTGTGAATCTCCCTGGAATACAAATGTCCCAACAGTTTATTGAAAACAAGTGATGACTGAATTCTAATTAGGAATCTATCTGCTTTACCAGTGAGAATGAAGAGGTAAAATCTGAGCATATTTTATGGTACTTTCCCCATTTAATTTTCCTTTATATCGTTCTGTTGCATACTTTGACACAAGTGGTATTCCTAACAAAATCCTTGTGGAAGGTAGATTTATTCTATCATCCTGACCAAGCTTTTCATATATGCTCTTGAAAAATACTAGCTACGGTTACATTGCTCCTTATCTATCCAGCTTCCTAAGCAATAACCTATACCATCTGGCAATAAAATTTATCCAGCATATTTCAATAATCATATGTGGGTTTTGCCATTACTTCTGGTCTCATTAGCTCTTAAAGTAGTCAATAAAATTCATTATGTTTTTTTCCATTAATGTTCAAGGAAGTTTCTTTATTTCTTACAGAAATTTTCAACCTTGAATCTTTATTCAAAATATACGAGTGAGACATTTGACATGCAAATGTGAAATTATAATTGTTAATATTTAATTGTCTGGTATGTTAAAAATCTTGGTTTCTTCCTGATGTGAGCTTTCTTTCTGGTTGATAGGTGGGATTAACCCTATGCTTTGGGAGTAATTCCCATTTTAAAAACAACCCTATAACTTGAGTGATATATAACTCTATAACTATTATTGTCTTGATGTTTTTCTCTGCTATTGGTAGGCTACAGATTTTTTTTTTTTGTTCGCAAACAACAGGCTTTGTACAGGGCCCCCCATGGTGTTTTTTTTCTCTGGATTTTGTTGCTTTGGGGCTTTGTGTGTGCATTTTTCATTCATTTCTTTGTGCTTATCTGCATTTGTCATCTGACTGTGCATTCAGCTGTCCCAGTTTCTATAACACTGATTTTCATGAAAAGCTTTCTGCAAAATTTAATGTCAAATAATTCCTTCCCTCGAATATCCCTAAGAGATTCTTTTGCTCATGGCATTCCTTTGCTCATAACATTTGTACCACTTTTCTTCCTTTTATTTTTTCTTATTTGGGACTCTTAAAATTATTGAAATTATAATTTTATAATCTTATTTCTGTCTTTGAACATAACCATTGGAAGTATTTGTGTTTGCGAGAGTATTAAATTCTCCACAGAGACAAAGGAATAGCCCTTTGCCTTTGTTGTACAGAATGATTGATGGTACATGCGTGTCTCAACCTTTTGATCTGGGAAGCATTTAATCTGTTGTGAGTCTTCATGAACTTTGTTTAGCACAGAAAATGTGTGTGTTGGATATAGTTTAACTTCACTCTTATTTGCTTTTCAGGTGTTGTTATTAAAACGAGTTATTCTCAAAGGATGGGAATGGAAGGACAAGAAATAGAGATTGCATTTAAGTTTGTATTGGTTTATGTATTTATTTTTACAGATTCTTATGTATGTATTTGTAATTGTTACAAATTGAGATATAAGATCTGAAGTAGAGGTGCATAACTCATTTAAAATAAATATTTATCCCTAAATCGTTACTCCTGACATACAAAGGAGGAAATTATACTTTCACAAAGGCATCTTCTACGTTGTATTGACACAACTGCTTTCATAGTAAGGGCTTTTATTGTTTCATTAAACTTGAGTAAGAGAAAAATCACAAATAAATTTTTTTAATTCTTAATAAATCTGAGAAGGTAATCCCATAAAAACCTTATATGAAAAAGCATGTTGACGTAGGTATCTGCAATTTTGCAACAGAGAGAAGAGATAAAAACAATCTGGATGGTCACACTTCAATCTCAGAGTACTTGGAAAAAAAAATTTTATTTTCATATTTCTCATTATTTTTTATTAACATTTCCATGAATTGGAAAAGCAAAAAACCACTATTTTGTTTTTACAAATATTGTATAGTTAATAACAGAGATCCCTTTTTTTTTCTCAAATCTTCTTAGAAATGAAATCTAATTTCACAGTTTTTATTATGTCATTAAATTTTTAGAGAACACTTGAAATTTAAAAGGCAACTCCCTTTAAAATTTTCCAATATTTTTATCAATACTACTTAGTGGAGTAATATAAACAGTTTGATTCCATCCTGAGAGAATTCTTCCTGGGAAAATTTTGTTTGGTGTAATATGCTCATGATATTTGGACAAGAATATCATAAATAGAGTTTAATTTTCATATCCAAACTAAGGCTGGATTTGATGTATGAATTTATTTTATTAGTAATTATTATTAGTAATATTCTCTTTTGGTTTTTGCCAAGGCCTAAGATTAACTGACCATCTGCCTATTTTACTACAAAGCAGTGTCTGCTACTCATTATTGGCAGTTAATTTTGTGGCAAAAATTCAGGGAATGTGGTCTGGTGTTCTGATTTATTCAGTGACATTCACAAAAATCTAGCAAATCCAGAGAATTCATGGATATTCAGCAGGAGAAAAGTGTCATGTAAAATATTCACAACTTCCACTTTTTGAAAAACATGGCAATGATATGCTTTGGAGTTATACCACTTGTCCAGATTTACTCAAACTTTTATTAGATATTTCCAACAGGAAGGTGTAGCATTCATTGGGCAAAAGTATGGAATATTTATTCCTGTGAGACTCATCTTGTGTCTGCACAGAACACTAAGAATAGGAAGAGATTCAACTCCCATGTGTTACATACTCTAGGCTAACACCCATTTTTACATTATGTCATAAAGTAATAAATATGTCATAAAATATGTCATAAAATTGTGCTTAGAAGCAGAAGGATAACCAGAGATAATCAGCTGCTCTCTGTTTAACTTCTCAAAACTGACAAGTTATTTAAATTCTTCAGTTTCCCTGCAAGGTTTCCTGAATACTTGTAGATGAAAAATACATCCATTCCAACAGAATACACTATTTGAATTTTAATACTATTGTAGTTTTTTTAGGTCTCTATTTTCTCTCATTTCATTTTTTTAGTGTACTTAGATGAGCTGTAGATGCCCTTATCAGGGCAATTTTCATCGTAATTCTCATTCAGTTAAGATTATGATCTCATGTTCAACAAAGTTCTTCACAAACCTGATGCTAGCAATTAGTACTTGATCCTTTTTTCATCATTTATGTGTTAGTTTCCCAACCTTTTTGAAATTATTTTGGAGTTTAAAGTGAACCCAGTGTCAATGCATAACACCTGCACTCCTTGCCTGACACAGATATTGTTACAATGCATGATTCTCCTTCAAGAGAAATGAATAAGGCCTGCTCCTGCTGTTCCTGTGTGTTATCCAGCATGCCATGTTGTAGTAATTGGAGCTGCCTATTTCTGGTGAAATAGCAACTTTGGAGCATCTGAAGCTATGTTGTGCTGAAGATTGTGGTTTACTAAGAATACCTGTGTTAACTTTAAATATGATAAATATAATAATTATAACAACACAAAGCCCAGAAGCATCTATGTAGCTCCACTTAATCTGCTTTTCTCTGTGGGAGACTCTTATTTTCTGGACATGACATTATAAGTATTGCAGCTGGCTGAGTGGTTCATTCTCCTGATGTACAGGGATATTCTCTCAGATTGCTTGTGTGGTACTCAATGTTGGCATTCTTGTCCAGATATCAGCTAGCACTGATATCCAAAGCTGTCATGGTTGGACTGCTTTCTGTACACTCATGCTAGGCTCACAAAGGTGGGGGAGATGTTTTCAGTTGGCAGAAAGAATTTTCCTATGGGACAATTACTGTGCGTTGGCAGTGGGGTTGTGATGTAATGTCTTCATGCCTTACTTATATTCATATTAGGCTTTTATTTTTTTCCTGTGCATAAAAGAAAAGCATTTTGAGTACATTTTCTGTAGCATTTGGACAGTTGCCTGAGCCTTTGTTGTCTTTGTTTGTCTTCTGGATGCAATGAGTAGACCTAAAGGCTTGCTCAAGAATCTCTGCTGTGCTTCTGTGTTGTATTGTATGCATGGTCTCCTGTCTTGGTTTGTCTGAAAGTTATAAAGCATCTCAGTTGGTCAATATTTTATCTTTCTAGTTATAGATAAAAGCTCATTTTACAAAGCTTATTGGCAGCAGAAAAGATTGGTGTGGAATTAAAGTTTATTCCAAACTTAGTTATATAAATATGTGTAAAAATGAAAAATCAAAGCATATAATCAGAAAAGCAAATATAATCAGGGAATCAAAATAAAAGATTTATATACCNCTCTCCTCGGGCAAAAGGGAGGAAAGGGGGGAGGGGCGCGGTTTTGTAATCCTCTTAAGTTGTTCTCCTCAGTCGGAACTGGCCAGAGGGAAAGGCTAAGGGGCCCTCAAGACCACACGCTCCCTTCTAATACCGTGGAGTCTCTTTGCCGGGCTCTGAGAGAGACAGAGAAAAGCACTACTCGCCAGAGTGTCCTTGCCCCAAACGAGGGCCCTGGAGGAAATCTATTTATTTGATTTGTCTGTTTTGTACTTTGTTTTGTCGGGTTTTGGTGTTTTGCGTAAAATAAACTGTGATTGTTTGTGTGTTCTCTTCATTTTTGGGGTGTGTGTGTGACTTCTCTCAGAGTCTCTGCTCCAAAAATCACTGAATTTGTGGTAAAACCACCACATGGATGCAATGAGTAGACCTAAAGGCTTGCTCAAGAATCTCTGCTGTGCTTCTGTGTTGTATTGTATGCATGGTCTCCTGTCTTGGTTTGTCTGAAAGTTATAAAGCATCTCAGTTGGTCAATATTTTATCTTTCTAGTTATAGATAAAAGCTCATTTTACAAAGCTTATTGGCAGCAGAAAAGATTGGTGTGGAATTAAAGTTTATTCCAAACTTAGTTATATAAATATGTGTAAAAATGAAAAATCAAAGCATATAATCAGAAAAGCAAATATAATCAGGGAATCAAAATAAAAGATTTATATACCCCTAATAGAAAAGCAGCTGTTCTGCTCCCATTATATCAGAGTACACAAATTTTGATATTGAAAGTGATACTAATCTTCTATAATACAGGTTATCAACTGAAAATTTTTCTGCATTTTAAGCAGTTCATTAAATGGTACATCAAACTTCTAAAACCTGAATGCACATGAGTGCTCTTTCAATGTCCTTACATGTTAAAAAAATAAAAAAGTTTTGTAAGATTGCAGAAGTTTAGTATTGTTTCCAATATTTAGTGCTACCAGTACTTCTGAAATGTGTTCACACAGAACTAACAGGATGGATGAAGTCTATTTATCAAATAAATACATACTTTAATCAAAAATTGACATTTTAATTCAAGATTAATAATTCAAAATTGGTAATTTAATTAAATTAAAGAACAGAAAAGCAATTATTCTTCCCCCAATCAAATTGAAGTTTTCAGAGGTGTCACAAAAAGAGAATAAAATATTTTCTTTTCACTGACATTATAATGATGCTTTGCAGGTGTCCTTAGACTAATCATCCACGACTTGTACATATGTTACACACTCAGAAGAGTCCCTTTGAAGTTAATTGGGTTTTACTTGTTTACTCCAGCAGAGAGTGAAACCCTGTTTACTGAATTTTAGCTCAAATATAAACTTGTTAAACTATAAAACTGCACTTTAATTCTTGGTAGTTCTATTATGTATGTTGTAGGCTTTCTCAATTAAAACACACTCAGTTGGATGTATTTAAAAATGAAATCACGCTCTGAGGCATTGGGTGCAGAAATGGATTAGAAACTAATTAATTGTAAATCTCTGGAGACCTAAATTACTTTCCCTTCCCCCTAAAATCAGATATATGTCTAAATAAGAAGGGGATCTGAAGGTTAGTGGATTGTTGGCTTTTATTTACTCTCACATCACTTGGCATGGGCTAGGATGTTCCATCATACAAAATGTTATCGTCTTTTTAGAGATTGAAATATGAGTTCAGATACTTCTATTTTTATTCTACTATATTTATTCTATTATTCTACTTTTATTTTTACTAAGGTTAAACATCTAGCATTTTTAACAGCTCTTTCCTGAATAAGGTAAGAATGGAGTGTAAGTCAAAGCATGACACTATATCCAGAATAACCCTATCAATGAGTAAAATGAAAGCATCAGAACCATCAGAAAAAGGAATTTTATTTTCTCATATGTGATTAGTGATATCTACTTGGGGGTGAACAGAATTTAAATTGAAAGAATCACTTTGTAGAGAAAGCATCGTTACTTTGACAACTAGCTTAAAATTAAATTGGGGATAAATTAGATTTATATCATGTAATGGTCCAATTCATATGAGATTTCAGTAGCAGGGAACTTAGTAGGAACTGGGCATTCAATATGACCCAAAGCTTAGCTCAAAGGCACCTTAACTTAATTTGTGTAACTTCTACTACTGGAAGATGGCCCATGTTTTTTTCAGGACCATCAATGTGTTTATACCTGAAGAATGTGAATCTGTATAAGCAGAATTAAAAAGACTGAAATATATCATAGCTCATAATAATAAAAAGTGAATCTCATGCAGTGAAGCATGATGCATAGTATAAAAGCGAGATATTACTCAGCTGAAAGTGGCAAAAGCAGAAATTACTTTCAAAATTAAGTGTAGAGTTTCCATGGGTTGAATACAGATGCCAGATGCTGGAGAGGGACATGGACAGAATGGGGAGTAGCTGTCATTAGATCCTCCAGATCTGAAGCTGTAAGTAGCTGGTTCCAAACTTGGAGTCGTTTCACTACTGTTATGTCTGTGCTTATAGAAAGCAGACAGTGAATTGAGGAATTGCAACCAAAATATATCCAGGAGAATATGTTGTGAATTTCACTGTCAGTGTACATATTATTCTGAAATAAAATTTTTGTACATAAAATCAGTAATTTCAGTAATTTCTTTTTCCAATGGGGTAAGTACTTTGCTTGCATATTAAACAGTATCTGAAATTTCTCTTTGATCCCCATAGGTCAGAACAGAGTTTGCTTGTTTGTGCCATAACAATGCCAACTCTTCCCAAGCTTTGTGGCATAATCCCTAATTTATGATCCTGATAAGAATGTGGTCTAAACATCACAGCAAAATCATAAAAGGCAGCAAAATTGGAAAGGTGAGCATTTGATTGACATATGGAAAAGAGAAAATGAGTGTATAAGAGATACATTTGTCCCTGGGTTGCAACGAATTTAGTGACAACAGTGTTCCTGATGGTGGTCTTGCCCAGCAATAGAATCCTAGCTCTCAGATTGCTATTTAAATTACTTTTGAAACAAGTACACTTAAATTTCATTTCTGTACAATATCTCTCTAAAACTATGTTGTGGGTTGACAGCAAAGGTTATGGGACCTAAACCGTTTCTTTTCCCTTCCCCCACCCACCCCCGCTTTGTGTTTCCCCTCCATTTTTAGGGATGGGGAGAGGGCTCTTTTTAGGGCTTTTTGGAGGTTTTTTGAAGGTTTTTGGGAGGTGGGGGGAGATCGGGGCTGTGTTAAACTGTCTTTCCTGTGTGTTTGAGGTGGGTTGCCGTGGCGACGGCAGCAAGTGGGGGCGGGGCCACTCCACCATGGCGTGGGCCCACCAGCTCCCATGGGGCTGGGGACAGGGTCAGTCCCTGCTGCGGCTGTGTCTCCCGCATGGCCGTGTTCCCCACACGTGGCTGCTGCCTTCTCCATTCCCCGGCTGGTTCCCCTGCATGGCTGCGCTCAGGCACGGTGCCGGTGGCAGTGCGAGAGCCAGCGGGGATGGGGCTGTTCGTTCCCGGTGCCCCTTGCAGGCTTGGTGTGGCTGGTGCTGGCCCCTGTGGTGGGTGGGGGCTGCCCCGCCCTGTTCCTGGGTTGCGGCAGCGGTGATGGGGCCCGGCAGGCATGGCGTGGCTGTGCCGGGGGTGCAGTGCCTCCCCCAGAGATTTTTGCAGGTGCGGCTCCGTGGCCACGGGCACTGGGGGCTGCTGATGCTGCTGGGCGCCGCACATGTGCGGTGGGTCTCCCATGCGCATGGAATAGGGTGGAGCTGGTGGTAGCCTTCCCGCGATGGGGGAGCCGCCAGGGTTGGCATGGGTCAGGGTGGCCTGGTGGCAGTGCCGGGACCCCCTGGGACCCCGGGCAGGGCCACGGGAGACCCGCATCCCCCGGTCCGGGCTCAGCGCTCCGCGCATGCGCACAGAACCTCTCACTAGGGGAGGTTCCCGGGCACTGGCCACCTAATCCGAGGGACAATTCACGCACAGGGGGGTCACCCGCGCCTGCGCAAAATTGGTCCCCTATAAAAGGGCGAAAACTGCGGCCATCTGCCTCTTTTCTGGACGGAGCTTGTCGGGAGAACATCTCTGCTCGCCTCAGCTCCGAGTTTTGCAGCGGCGCTGTCTGATCAGAGACTCCAGTGACAGTGGCACAGACTGAGGACCACATCTTTCCATCAGCGGCGAGGGTAGCGGCAGGGATCCTTTAATTTTTCCAGTGTCTTTCAGAAGGCTCCAGTAAAGACCCAGCGCTACCCTAATGCTTCTCCACATCAGCCGCTGGCCCTGGAAGAGCTTAATTTGTCTGTTTTTTTGCTTTATTGTCGGTTTTCTGTGTGTGTAAAATAAACCTTGTTTTTTGGGGGTTTTTTTTTGTGTGTTGCTTCTATTGGATCTCTTTTGTCAGTACCACACCTCCTAGTGGTAAAACCACGACAAACTATTAATTGTTTTCTTATAATATATATTCCTATTGCAAAACCTGTTCATTTGTTTCTTTGGGTTTTTGTGGGTTTTTTTTTGTTTTTTTTGTTTTTTTTGTTGGTTTTTTTTTAGTTCTTTCCAGCTACAATTCTTTGCTCTTTTATTTGTGAGGCATTTGCAGTAATTCCAGTGAGGTTTGCAAACCACTGAACTTTTAGTCTAGAGAGAGAAGTCAATGATATACCAGCACTCCGATAGAGACGCTGAGGAGAGGAGAGGGTATTTCTTTACTAAGTTAAGTAGATTTGGATCTGGAAATGTAGCAGGGAACATGCTTTGGAAGGATTGCTTTCTAGTGAGGAGACTTTGCTGGCATATCCCTGGCATGCAGAAAGACTGTGGGAGGTGGGCTAAATGAAGAGGCCTTCCTGTGAGTCTCTTAAAGATTCTGTCGTGTATTTGAGAAGTATATGTATCAATAAATTGGAATTGAGGAGTAGCGACATTTTTTCACTGAGACTGTTTGAACGTTTCATGTCTGATTCCTGGATGTTGTTGACGTCTCCTTTCCTTATAGGTTTTCACATTGTCTAGTCATTCACACAACCTTGAACACCACCAGCTTGGAATACAAAATCAGTACCGAAAATCTTTTCTCCCCTTACAAAGGAGAGTCTTTTTCTGAAAATATTCCTGGTGACCCTAAGGAGCACTGTGCTACATAACTGAAGTTAATGCTTAATGAAGTTATATTTTACATCATGGACTTCTATGCTGTGTCAGATCTCTCTTGATAGTCACCTGGTTACTATTCACAGATTGTTATGAATGCAGCTATTTACACATGTTGATGCTAACCAAAGGGCTAATAAGTTATTGAGACTGTGCTTCGAGCTATGGTGTAGGGTCTGAAGTTGCAAATTAAAGACATTAAATACAAATTCTTGTTCTTCATGTGATTAAAAGTGATTCCTGATGTTACTATAGTGAGGATTTTAATATTTGATGTAAGACTTTAAGGTAATCTGTTGAATGGAAACAATAACACTATTAATTTAGTGTAGCACTAGGCCTTGGGAGCAAATGCTAAATAACATTTAGTATTGGATTTTATAACAAATTTATGTAGCTCCTTATATATGTCTTTCACTCTTTTTCACAGTTAATATTGTTATACACTAGCACCCAGCCGTTCCTCCTTATAATACTGCAGCTATGGAAGTCTGCATAGAAAGACTTGAAATAACTTTTAATCTAATAGTTGTGGAAGAAAATAGAAGGATTTCATGGGTGTCCTTTAAGATCCTCTATCATCTTAAAATACAGACACATGTCTTTTCTCTGTTCTTGTACATGAATTAATATTTTAGAAAGGCAATGATTTGCCAATGTGCCTAAAGTAAGGTTTGTACTGGGTGTAAGGAGTAGAGAGTGACATATTCCAATTATATTTTAAAGGAGTTCACTGGGCAAGTGTCATAGATTATTACTCTGTAAAGCAGAAAGAAAGACAATGTAATAAAAGGCTTGATCAATGCTCTTGAAAGCAGTGGATTCAGTGTTCTTAGTCTCAAGGCTTTTTCAGATCCTCTTTTACCAGAAAGAAATATGTTTCTGTCTTCACTAGCCATGAATGCATATTCCCAGAAATGAAGAGAGTGGTATTCAAGCTTCCACTTTACAAATGGTTCTGGGGAAAAATGAGTACACAGTTTTATTAAGTCTGTGAGATCAAGAATGAAAATATAAAAAGTTTAGTTTCCATATATATGCAACAAAAAGCATGATACTTCAAGGTAAAAGGAACAAAATTACTGTAAGAGGAAATTTTCAGTTGGAAGTTCAGTCAATTACATAATTATTTGACTTGACCAAGTACTCAGTAAAACAGGATGACAACCTGTTTGACAACCTCGTAGGCCTTCCTCATTAGATTTCTATGATGTCTTACAGTTTGCTTTGTTTTGGTCTGCTAAGAAACAAGACTTGCAATTTTTAGGGATTTTTTTTTTTTAAAGGCTCTTTAATACATATTTTTGAGACATCTCTCAAAAATTATAATTTTGACACAACAGCGTGTAGTGATGGTATCAGTAGTAATCCTTTTTAGAGTATTGTTTTGTATTAACTTTTAATTTTCCTTGTCTGAATATGTTCTGTTTTCTCCCATAAATCAGGAGAATTCATTGCCACCTATACTTAAGTATAACCTATCAGATTATTAATTTGTTGCCCATGACAATAAAAGTGAGATGCAATAATATTTATATTCATTTGAGTTTTATTTATCTTCTCATGGAAATGTCATTATATTGTCCTAAGTGGTGAAGTCCTTAAAATTAAATAATTTGTGCTGAAGTAAGCAGACAAAGGAAGAAACTAAAATAACTTTATATTCTCTAAGATCAATGCCAAATGCACATCTAAGGCAGATGAGGTTTTTATATTTCTTTTATGGCTAGATCGTCCACTTCACTGGTTTACTGTTTTAACAAAGGCAAGTTTCTCTATCAGATTTTTATGGATTTTTCATTTTTCAGGAGTGTAGTTCACTAACTGCACTATAAATATGAAAATATTTATTACAATGGTTGTATTGGTTCACAAAAATATCAATTGAGGTGCATATTTTAAAGATTTTTTAAAATTCAAAAAGTTTCAAGTTTACTGAACTATGAATTAATATTGGATACACACATTTTTGCCTGATGGGAAGGAGAATTTTCTTCCAAATATTCTGCTACATTGCAACTCTGTGTTAGTAATTGATTCATCAAAATTAAGTTGTACATTTACTTCCTGAGACTATTCTGTGTTATCTGCAATAGGAGGGAGAAAAATCCACAGGAATCCATTTTCATGAAGGAGCCACATAATACATAAACATTGTCTCCAGCTTTTTTTTTTCTTCCCGTCATTGTAGTCATCACCAAGTCCACATTTACTCTCTGAAATATAGTTTCTATTGTTGTTTAACACTAAAACATCTGTAATGGGCTGCTTGGCATCTATGTCCTGCCTGGAGCATTGTGAAGAGCAGCCTCCTTAGGCCTCGCAGTCTCTGTCCTGATATCTGTCTGAGGCACCTGTAAACAGATTTTTCAGCTCTGGTGTAGTACATTATCATGCAGAAACAAATCAGAAAAGGAAGGTGAGTTAAGTCTTACTGCACTGTCAATGTTGTCCACGGTAAAAACTGTGATTAGTAGTAGATGCCTCTTCTTGTGATTGTTTATCAGTTTCTGTAAATGTCACCACTTGATGAGTGAGATGCCATGAGCAAGAACACTTAGCAGGCATTTGCAGTAACTATAAAATCCATGTAGACATTTGAATATTCCTTACTTTCAGTGTAATTTTTCAGAATAAGAGGAGACAGTAACAATCTAATGTAAAACACAGAATTAGACTTGGCTCAGTGACCAGGACTCTGGATTTGCTCTCCAGTTGAAAGGTCAATTACTAACATACAGAGAGCCATGATCCTGCTCTTTGCTCTAGCAAATCTGGAATTTGTTAATGCCACTGTTCTAATTTGAGCGTTAAAGAATGCCTCCATCCAAGATATAATCTACACGTGTGCCCTGTTGCCAATCAGCAAGCTTGATCCCAAGCCTGAGAGCCTTTCAGCTGGCCTGTTGCCTTTGTTTGAAATAGAGGGGTGATGGCCAAATGGCTGTGAATGATGAAAGCTGAAGACTCACCTCTTCAGGATAGAAGGGGTTCAGCTGGAGGCATTTCCATGCCTATTTGTGAATGTGGTTTATTTTTAACAATCATTGCCTCCTCAGCGAACTCTATAAAGAAGTGTAACATGATTGAGACTCATCTCTTCAGCTGAGAAGCTGGAAAACCTTTACTGTCAACTGGGAGGGAGGAGGGAAAATTTGAGTCTTGGTACAAAAATGAGAGTGGTGACGCAGAAGTGTAAAGACAAAGTGTAAGCAAGTGTATGTTGTAATCTCTCTGAGTTTAACTACAAAACAGTACAAAATATTGTGTTTACTTTTTCTCTTTTTCTGCAGCAAGATTAATGGAAAAAGTTTAGGCATTTCTAAATCACATTACTTGCCACAGGAAACTGAAATGGTAATAATGTGTCTTTTCATAGTTATTTCATATTGATCATATATGTGTTAGCTGATGTTGGTATGAGTAAAGTGTTCCTCTGCAGTGTTTTGTCTTCTTGGTTCTTAGGAATTCAGATTAACTCTCAATTTGTCTGCTTTATGCAGGCCTATATATCACTGAGAAACTATTCACACTCGTTTTCTCCTTCTCTCCCTGACACATTTCTATGTATGAATTCACATTCAACTAATATATTCAGATAGTTTCATGAACCCTGAAGCTATATTGATTATATTACCAATTTTGTACTGTGATTTAGAGTAAGGTTTAATTATTGAATGTCTTCATACATCCATCTGTCAAGGATAATGCAGTACA
This sequence comes from Neodrepanis coruscans, assembly GCA_013400695.1. Lineage (NCBI taxonomy): Eukaryota > Metazoa > Chordata > Aves > Passeriformes > Philepittidae > Neodrepanis > Neodrepanis coruscans. Next base: position 5,503 of record VYZS01007523.1, on the reverse strand, counting down.
ACAAGGATATGCTGCCTGATTTAACAGAAATATTTTAATAGAGTGGAACTGTTAAGACATTTACATGACATAATTATTTTACTGCTCTTCATTATGCTTTTTTTTCCTCTTAAACGTTACCTCTTTTTCTTGGGTATGTCTTTACTAAATGCTTTAGAAAAATATTAATTTACATTATTATATTGCCACTGAATTTGGTATTTACCTGCCAAGACCTTTAACAAATGAGCTGTTTGCTTCCAGTTTTATAGATGTTGAGACCTTCTGTGTAAGTGGTAGTATTCCTACTTTTCAAGGTTGCGTGTATTTATAGGAGATATAACTGACTATATCATCAGCCTGACATATTTATGTGTGGTGTATTTTCTTGGAATTGAAGTCAAGTTAAGGTTTATGGTAAGCAAACACAGGGTCCAATTACCCAAAAAGTTTAACATTGTCTGATTACTTAAGCTGATGTTTTCTGAAGATATTAGTGTTAATTTTTGCTTCTGAAGTTAATTGTTTCTTTCTTTTATCTCTTGAACTCCTGAAAGTTTCGTGACATACCTCCTTTTCAATTTCATACCACTCCTTTATTTTGGGCTTTCTATTTGGTATGTCTGAGATAAGACTTCACAGTATAAAATCATGCACACTCAGGGTTATCAACAAAAATCAACACAGGAGAATCATGATTGCTGAAAAGTATGAAATGAGAACCTTTCAGAGCTGAAGTAGCACGATTTAAAGCTCCAAAGAAAGAAGGAAGGATAGAGAGGGTCGAACAAGCTTAAATGATGCATGTCAGCAGTAGAAACAGAAAACCTGAGAAACAATTCTCTCTGAGACATGCTGTAAACTGGAGCAGATAAGTGTTTAGAAAGGATGAAGGGTCCATGATCTCCCTAAGCCAACAGGAGAAGTAAAGTGGCAGGGAGGATATGAAATTGGATGTGCACTTCTGCTGCTTTGCAGCTTGCTTAATGCAAGGAATGGGTTGTCCTTTTTATGTGTTTAAAATATTGAAACTCTATTCTTTGAATTGGGGAATCATGAGCTACATAGCTCATGATTAATAGCCATTTTTGTTGTTTTACTAACTGGTATTGTTTTGAAGAAGAGCTTAAGGAGATGTTGCCAGGTTTGATTTTGAAAACAAATTTTTGCCCATGACAATGCCAAATTAATGAAACCTTTTGATGCCATGCTGAGGAGGTGTACTTTTTTCTGCATGTTAGTTTTTCATTTAATTGTTAAGAGGACCTGCTGGAAAAAGAGAGAAGAATGGAATCTTTCCTTCAAAGAAGACATATGATTTTGATGTTGTAATTATCAGAAAGAACATGTAACGACTCTTTTCACAGTTTGAGTCAGCCTGTGGCTCATGTTTTCATTTCTCAGTATATATTTCCAAAAGTTTTGGGGCATTTGTTTAATGTGAAATTGTTTAATGTTTCTCCTGTGAAAACACTAATCAAATCTCCTATGTTCATTATCATATTAATACAAAATAAGCCATTGTACTACTAGAAATATTTTGCAGCAAATGTGTTTATTACAAAATTTCTGCTGCTTTTTATGGCAAAGAAAGTTTGTCTTGTTTTTTCCCATTATAATTGACAAGTACAGTTTTCATGGTATCCAGTCTTCTTAATAATGACAATACTGAAGGATGGGCATGTGATAACAAAAAACTAATTTGCATAAGCTGCCTACTGGAATGAAAGAGCATCTTCCTTTGCAAATCCACTATAAATGAGCACAAACTAAGAGATTACATTTAGATCTTGAAAACCACCTGAGGGATTCATGGCTTTGAAAATCTTAGCCATAATGTGTACTGTTATAAATGAGAGCAAAACAATTCAAATGCATAACAGCATAGGGAGAAAAAATTAACATGTATAAATAATTTAGAAATGAGGATGTTCTTTGGAGGACTAGTTATATGAGCTTCACCATAACAGCTGTTCTCGTGAACATTTCTGGGAGATGCTGCATTGCAGTAACAGTTCATCTGGATCCAAGAAATTCCTCTATGCTCTGATTTGCAGGCATATCCTTCAGTAACATAAGCATGCTCTCACCTAGGGAGGTGGAACACTGTGACTGCCTGTGGTGAGAAAAATATTTCTGTCTTCATTTCAGTCCCTACAGAGAGAACATTTGGGAATCTGAAAGGGTCAGGAATGATAAATAGGACATTTTGATTGGGGTTATGATTTAGACTATACTCAGAAAAAGCTATTGTTGTTGAAGGCCTTCCAAATTGATGTCTTTGTAATGTTTCTATATGAAGGCAAATGAGATAATATGCAAATGTTCGTACTTATCTTGTCTTTATTATAGCTGAATAAAATAAGAGCTACAAGGTAGAAAAAGAAATTGTGGATTTTTGTTCTACCTAGTAAGAAATAAAAACTACAATGTTACAGAACTTGTAAAAAAACGACTTTCCGCCTTCTAATGAAGGGTAGTATCTTCCTTCCTCCTACCTTTCTACAGTAATGGGTAAGCAAATATTTGACTCTTGTACCTGAATTTAGAGTTGACTGACACATTCACAGTAAATTGGCATTTAATTTAACTTAATCTGTTGGTATTCATTTAGTTCTTTTAAAAATTATTTAAAAGTATGTCAACCTTGTCTCCCAGGAATCTGNGCAGAGGCAGCACTGTTCCACAGGAGAGCTTTTGATCTTTGGTGCTGACTTTCATAGCAAAATTGTCCAATCGCCTTGTGAGCAGGCAAAATGCCATAGCAACAGATGAGGAGGAGTGTGAGTACCCATCTATCATATCTGTTTGTTGAGCTGAGATTGTCCAAAGGGCTTTGGGTTCAAATAAACAGCTTGCCTAAACTTAGTGCGAGAAAGGAATGAGGAAAGGTGATTCAAAGCCAAGTATGTTCTTCTTGGTTCTTGTGCTATAGATTGACATTGGAAAAATGCTCTTCAATGTAGCGTAGAGAAGCATAAAAATAAATCTAGGAAGTAGATTTCCTGGTAGATTTTTCCCCAAAATATAGATCTGCTCTACGATCTTGTTACACTACCTCCCATTTTCCCTTACGATGAAGCAGCAAGTAGGATGCTTAGGAGATCACCACGATGCTAACACTCACTTTAAAATCTGTGTTTGTCAAGCTTTATTGTTTCTTGTGCAAGACCAGCAAAACAGGGTTCAGTTTATTAATTAGGATCCTTAGACTATATTTCAGTGTATTTAATTAGTGATGTCCAGTGGCGTTTGAGATTCCGTGACATCTTCTTTTCTATCAGTAGACAGGTTTTTTATTCTGGGCTTGTTGGTAACCATTTCTGTTCATGGCACAATGGGAGTGGGTTTTGAGATTTGGATTTTCATATCCAAACAAGAGTATAAATAAAGTTGTCTGCATTACTTGCCATACATTTTTGTTTAATAAGACTTTCTCAGTGGAAAATTGAAAATT
>VYZS01007521.1:10930-23107 GCA_013400695.1 Neodrepanis coruscans | reverse complement strand
ATGTCATATGATACCCTGAGAAAGCTGAGAAAGGACATTGTACTGCAGACGGGTGAGGCATTGTCCTCCTGGCTCGTACATGTCTGGGATTTTGTGGGCAATGGTGTTATGCTGGATGGACGGGAAGCAAGGAACCTGGGTGGCTTGTCCCAAGACGCTGGTGTTGACCAGGAGTTTGTGAGGGTCCAGCAGCCCCTGAGCCTTTGGAAACGCCTGCTGGTTGCAGTTAGAGACAGGTACACTAGTGAACTGGACCTGTATCAGCAGCAGAAGCCATGGTCTGATATGGACACTGGCATCCAAAGGCTGAGGGAACTGGCGATCCTCAGGATGACCTATGCTAGTAATGGGCCAGTCTTTGCATTTTTATTGTTGGTTTTCTGTGTGTGTAAAATAAACCTTGATATTTGTGGGGTTTTTTTCTTGGTGTGTGTTGCTTCTATTGGATCTCTCTTGTCAGTACCATGCCTCCTAGTGGTAAAACCATGACAAAGATCATTTCATTTCTACTCAACAGAAGGTACTGTTGGTGTCATTTAGGAGATATTTCTACACCCTGACCAAGAAGGATAAACAGTATCTACAGCCATGAACTGCCTTCCTAACCCAAATAATCCATTTCTGTAAAGCAAAGCAAAACAGTGTTTCAGTATCTGGTTCCATTACCTTTAAAAAGACAAAGATAGTAAAACAGTGCTGAAAAGAATATATTCATCTGGTTAAGTAATGGACTGAGACAACTGACACATGAGCTCAGAATGTCTCTCTAAAAGAACAGAGCTCCAATAGCACCCTCACTGTAATATTAAATTTCAGGAAACATAATATCTTGAAGGGGAAATATAACAGGCTTTTAATTAAAAGCTTAAAAAAAAAAGTTAAAAATCCTCCCATAGTAAAGCTGAAAGAAATTTCCCTTCTGATTGCTAAAAACTGTACAGCTTTTAGCAAGTTCTGTGGTCAATTTCAAACGCATACTACAACTACCCAAAACTAAAAAGAAAAAAAGAAAATCTTTCAAATTAAATCTGATTCGAAATTCGAGGCAAAAATTTAGATTGAAAGATTTTTATCATTGTATTATTTTCATGCCAAATGAACTTGGTTTATAGAACAAAAGGTTTTTTCTTCCTTAATATCTCTCCTGAAAATCAGTCCAGGTTGTTTTTCTTTTTGCTTGACCATTTGCATTTTCATTCCTTATCACAGCTCTAAAATTGTAATTTCTTCAGAGCCCTTTATGTTTCCCTTTGCACACCCAGCTTTCTTCATATAATGATCTCAGCAATACTTGTACTTGAGCCCTTGTCTTCAGCAAACTTAAAAGCCCTTGTTTAAACTGAACTTACGTTATTGAATGATATTCTTTGTGTCTCAGAGGCTGTAAAAGTACAAATTAAGTGTTTGCACTATTGAGACTTACTAGAACAAGAGATAGCTGTGCTATGGATTTTGTTCATTTTTGATCCCACACTTCAGAAAAGCCTTGACCATACCAATAATTTAGAAAGGTCAGCATTAGTATGTTGACTAATTATGAGTCAGTGTTTGTCAAAGCAGAAATAAGGGTTAATCTGTTTCATTTCCTGACATAAAAGCACTGCTGTTGTTCTTATTATTCTTACTTAAGCATGTTCATTTCAGTCCAACAGAATGTTCTATCTCCCACATTTATGAGACTCTCAGTAACAGCAAAGTTGAAAAACTACAAATACCATTATTGTGCCATGAATCAAGGTGAACAGAGAGGGCTAAAACTAAATTGGAGTTAATGAATTGATGGAGTGGAGTGTAACTACAAGTTCTGATTTCTTGGGGCAAGACTGTCTCATCCACAGGATCATCCAATGTAATGTGACTCAGTGACTCCCTTCTTGGAGCAGATGATGCCTGTTGCCAGCCTGCCATCACTTGAACAACGAACATAGTCCACTGCCTGTCAAGATGCGTCTCTCCTGACTGCCGCAAACTGACTCGTGTTTTGATCTTTTCTATACTCTGAATGTTCTACTGAAGGAATTTATTAGTATTTAACTCACTTGTTGAAGCTGGATGGCTCTTAAGATGTGATATATTCTTTTAAATTTGCTTTTTTTGGGAACAATAGTAATTAATCAATACATACTGTCATCTACATTCTCAAAACAGAACTTAAGAATATCCTCTGATTTCCATATGCTCTGCAGGAGAAACTCCTCCAGGTGTCCCTGTGCAGTTGACAGCAATTTTTAGACCTGACATATAATACCTGTAGTGTTCAAGTCCTCCTGAGCAGGAACACACACTTGCTGGTCTTTATTAGAGACTCTTCTGGGACCGAGAAGCTCTGTGTTTGATCAGCTCAAAAGTTCTTGGTTTTTGGGTTTTTGTTTTTTTGGTTTTAGTGAATTGAAGAATATTTAATACGTAGCAAGTGTTATGCACAAAGTTAAAGGAGTACTAAATTCAAGTACTAATTAGAGCCTGTCTGTGTAGTTTCCTCTCATTACTTGTTTTTGCAAAGAGAACAAGGGTAACAGTAGCAGGTACAGGAACAGACTAGAAAACTGCAGTAAAATTGCTTACACTGTTGGCACTGACTGAACTAACAGTTCTCCACTCAAAATCTTTGAATGCTTTGAATTGAATATTTTAAAAGATCAGAAGTAAAGATCCAACCCCCAGAACTTACGAATCTGCTAATGTGTGAGAAAGTTCCATACCTCCTTGAGCTCATTAGTGTTACTTATCCAAACTTAGTTATGGCTCATTTGTGCCATGACCATTTCCACATTTCTTTGGAGGCAGGGCTGCTGAAGGGACTGGAGTCTTTGGAGTCTTTTCATCTTCTGTATGTGCTGCACAAAGGTGATGGTACCAAAGACAGGACAACCAATGACTGACCTCTTTAGCTCAGCACTGAAGGTCTTTGTGGTTGTGAACAATCATTTGAACAGAAAAAAAAAATTTATATTGCAGAAATTCCCACTGTAACCTATGGAATCGTGGGGCTTAGAGTCTTTTGACATGATTTTGCTCTTTCATATAAATTGTTAACCACATGTTTGTATGCTAAAATTAGTTAACATAGAGTCACAAGTGTGAAAGGTTTCAGAATACATATATTATTAGGCTCTTCATATAATTCTATGATTAGTAGCCATTAGTATTATACAAGCAAGGTATAGTCTAATCTTAGGAGATGTACACAACAGCATATATTTGAACACATCAGAGCCACCATTAGTATGTTTAAACCCTCTGAATTTGTAAAATTTCTCTTCATAATGAATATGAATTAATTTGAGTAGGACTGCCAAGTATTGGTGGCTTATTTGTGAATTTATGTATCTGAGTGACAAATACAAAACAAAGTATCAAATGAAGCAAGAATTTCATATATCTCGTGTGCATTATTCAAGCAGGAGGAGGCTCTTGAAAGAACATCTACAATTAGTTACAATAATTTTGAGATCATTACATGCTGGGAAGAAAAACATATATCAAAACCAATATATTTAAATTTCAAAGCAATCTTAAGAAATTCCTCCTATTTTTTGTTATCTCGAGAGGGAGTTAATGATGCCAGTAGCTCTCACTGAGAGATCTGGTATTTTTTAATAACTTCTATCACAAATATCAACCCATGTGCTACAGTGTGATGCAGAGGAATGTCATTTCCAAAACAAAAACAGTTCTCCAAAACTTCTTAGTCTTTAATTGGAAATAGAGTCATATTACTTAGAAATACATTAGAAATATTTCCTGCCTGTTGCAGTCAAGGTGACCTATATGATTTCCAAATTTTTTACCACTTTTCTGGTACAGCCAGTCTAAGGATGTAATTCTATCTCTGTGTTTAGCTTTTATGGTACTAGATCTGGGCTTTGTTCTGTTGTCATCTTCCAGAGGCCAAAATTAGTAATTTTTCTGAGATTTCTGCATTACTAGCTGGTGCTTCAGAGAGATTGGAACAAATACAATGTAGAAGCAATGTCATTTGGAAGTATGAGATACTGAGAGACAATTGTCTGCTCACATATTGCAAGGTGAAGATGATTTTGTCTCTCAAGGATCTGTAAGAATGCCCTTGAGGTCATTCATACAGTATTTCTGGAGATGGTGCTTTCTCTAACCATAGAAATAAATAAGCTTGTTTCTTTGCTTTCTTATGCCTGATGTCATCCTTTACACCAGCACTACTCAGTGTTAAAAAGCTGCTCTAATGGCCTTTTGCAGTCACTTTGTCCTACTGTGAACAGTGACACTCTCTGCAGCTGTGATGGGCATGGATGGAAAGAATATGCCATTTTGCAGCCTTATCCTCCTACAGGAGGTCATCAAAGTGTGCTGCCCAGATAGAACCACTGTGAGAGCAGGATCTAGTGTCCTCCAAATCTCTCTTGAAACCTGTGCTACCAGGGACCAGAGAAACTGACAGAGAAGTCCCTACTGTAATCTGCCAGTTTTGGGTGGCCAGGTTTTTTTCTTTTGAGTTACACAATGTTATCCCTTCCACATTTGCCATTATGAGTAAACTGCACAATCTCATTGCTCTCAGCTCCTTATCATGTGTTGCTTCCATTTGTTGCTCTCTTGTCCACTCTACTTTTCTATGTAATATTAACATGATCATTCTGGAAACCATCAAACGCTAAGAACAGCGCAAGATTTGTATTACGTTAAATTTAAACAGCAGCAGCAGCTGAGGCTGAAAGAGAATTTTCATTACCCCTCAGCAGTGTAGAGTCTGAGGAATCTAGTCGAGAAACTCTGATACCATCCTGAAACAAAGCTTCTACATACTGAGAGGTCAGCTTGTAAATACAGCTATTTTATTTCAGTGGAAATACCCCATTTTGGTCAGTGTTCAGCGGCAAGACATTACTGGAAGAGTACTCACAGGAGTAATTTTTTTCTGTTCAGAACTTTTTGTCCCCAAACTGATGCAAAGAGGTTTTGTTTTCAAGAAGGCAACTCCAAAATTACATTTCCTTGAGGTGACTCCTTGAGGTGGTACAGTAATGCCCCTGCAGGGCAATTAGAGTAGGTTGGCAGTGGTCCATGATATTTCAGACTTCAGTGAATTGTGGAACATGGTTGGGTTGTACGAGCCACCTTGGTGGATTTAAGGCTGACTTAAATACAACAAAGCACATAAGCACATTGCCTTATTTTAAACCAAGGTTCTTATAGCTTCACGTGTGCTTATGTACTTTGCTGGAAAAAAAAGTTATTGTGTATTGTAGGTGTTTCAAGCAGGAAGAAAATATCACTGTTCACTATATAAGGTCTGATGTTCAGCTCTTTAATTACTGAATTTAATTCACGTGCTCAAGAGGTCTGGAAAAAAATAATTTTTTATTTTCCTTTATGAGTGCCTAATTTGTCGAAGTTCTTAGCTCAAATTAGCATTTTACAACTTGAATGCTATTTTCAGCATCAAGTAGGATAAACCCCTGACACATTTGCAAAACCAAGCAAAGTCTGGGGCAGTGAATACATTTCCGGAACTGTGGAAACTAATCAAAGGCAGCATTAAATCTATTTGATTCTCTTCTATTAGCAACCACCTGAATGGTCAGATAGGTAATTCAGAACAAATGTGTTCCTTTGTGTGATTAGAAACAACTGGAATGAAAATCCATCTCATCAGTTGCTAAACACTGAACAAAGGAGGAAATATGCTGAAACATGTTCCTATCTATCTATCTATCTATCTATCTATCTATCTATCTATCTATCTATCTATCTATCTTTCAAGATAAAGTACTGGGTCATGTGTGATCAACTGCTGGATGACAAAAGGAAAAAGAGCTACATTTCACAATTATTCTTACATTTCCCACCAAGTAGAACATCTGTTAAATTGCCGTTTGAGGCTTCTGCCTCAAAATAACTTTTGCACCTGCTGCTCGAAGATTAAATTGCATCTGTTGAAAAGAAACAGCCATTTGGGGTCACATACGTTATCGAATGGCATTTTTTACGTATTTGTACAAGTAGGGCTATTGAATTAGGGATTCTTTCTCTTAATTTTGAGCTTTACTGCGGATCTTCATCATAAAGTAACTTTTTTTGAGACAGTGAAAACACTGAGGCTTAAAGTTTTGTAGCAGGAAAAGAAAGGAGAGGGCATAATTTGTTCCTGGATTTCTCTACGATAATATATCTGTATTATTAATACTTCAGTTGCAAAAGTAATTCTTTATTTACCCATTACCCATTATGTGCCCCCAAAAGTTACAGATTTTCATTGTTAAATACTTAATTCTTTCATTGTCCTCTCTGGTAAGTACTTTACTCCCTGCCATCCTGACACCTTTTGATGATATTGTTGAAGTAATCTTTATGTCAAGCACCAATTCAACACCCTTCTGAACGTGTGCAGAATATGGCATAAAAGCTATAAGAAAGTAAGAACAGCATCTACTTCTGAAAAATTAATTTATACATGGAGGTATTCCCAAAGTGTCTTTTAGAGTATTTGCAGAAAGCTGTTAGCATTGGTACTCTTAATGCAAAATAATATGCTTCTAAAAAAGTTATTTGATGACAACTATAGTTCTTTAGCTTTGTACAGGTCTTATTGTAGAACAACTACTTTATGGACACAAGCTTACTAGCACTGTTTTTTATGAAAAAGCTGACTAATTAGAGCCCTTAACAAAAAGGGCAAAGGAGTAATGGCTGAAAATACATTACTGCTTTTAAAAAACTGATATGAATTGCTCAGTGCCCGCTTTCTGTTCTGTTTTGACAAGATCATTTACTCAAACTGTCCCTCTTTTGGCACATATGGTTGGTGGCACATAGCATCAAGTAACCCCAGCTTTTTGTCCTTTTTCCCATCAGGGATTAAAATTTCTGCGTAAACAGAATCAGAAGGTGATCTAAAATAGAAGATAGCAATTCAATTTTATATGTTGTTAGGCCTTGTGATCTTGATATACAATCATAGTTGCTTCCTACTGAAATTCACCAAACTTGCTGTCTATCTCATACGTATTTGTTTTGCTTACCAACAATTCTCATGAAAAACTAATGCAAAAGGTTTTAAATGTATTTGCCAAAATTCATATGACTCACCTTAGGAGCCATCATAATTTATGCTTAGTATAAGTGACTGAAGAACAAGACCATTCTGGTAATTGGAACAAAATAGGGCTTCAGCAAAAAAATATTCTTTGGCTGGGTTATCAAAAGATTTTCCAGGGTATTTCCAATGATTAGGGAATGCAAATGAAGTGCAAAAGAAATTAATGAAGAAAAAGAAATGAACCCTAAGTGCTGAATGATACCAAGAACTGATGGAGCAATCAGCCCTTTTTGTTCCAAAGACTCATTTTACAGTAGAAGGAGAAAAATGTAGCAATCACAATCTATAATGTGATGATGGAAGATGTAGTGAGAATGATATTCCCTTAAAGTTCATATTTCATTTGTCACTAAAGATCAGCAAGTTCAACAATGGCTGAAGTCAGATTTTTACAGGCAGTTACTGTTTCAGCTGTCATTACTTTTTCGTTACTTGCCATCAATGAATGTTTTCAAGCAGCAGGTCCAGTCTTCAGCTTAGCTGTGCTCTACTGATGCACCAAACACACTTAGAAAGGAAATACTGGGAGATTATTTAATAAACAGTGATTTAAACAAGAGGAAGAATTAAAGGAAATAATAAAGCCAGTGTGCACTGAATTGCAAACAGGAAATAATTTCTTTTTCCTAGTAGGGCTGTGTAAAAATAAAGACTCAAAGCAATGGACGTGCCTTGTGTCCAGTTTATGCTGACAGAATTAAAGTTCCTGATTAAGGTTGAGTCACATTGTGTGGCCATTGCGGTAGATTTTCTCTTTGCCATAAAAAAAGTCTTGTGATTCCAATAATAAAAAACAATTTCATTAAAATGCTGCAACTTAGTTCTTATCCCTTCAAACCAAACCCAAGGAGCTGATGGCACAGAAGATACAGGAGTTATCACATCAGTGCAGAAAGATCTAATTTGCTCTGATGCAAAAGTCCTGAAGAAATATGCTGCTAAGGCAATCCAATCAGGCAGCGTTTCTTCTTTTCCTGTTCTAGTTTAGAAAGCAAAAAAGTGATCTGAAAACTAAAGCTATGCCCTCCAGAGAATTACCTTATCACAAAATCACTCACACATGGAATGCATAAATCTTTCAGGGAAAATAGACATCAAATCCAACCTGGTGGTGTTATGTTCATTTTAGAGCTTCAGTAATGATATTTCAGAGAATATCATAATGAACCCACAGAAAGAAAAAAGTCTGGAAGATTCACTTCAATTTCATACATGAGTTATAACAGCTCCCAGACTGAGGCCATCCTTTCTAATAATAATAAGCAAACCTACGCCTAAAGAACTGTCAAAAAAATCTTGCTAACATAAATAGAAGGTACCAGAATATCTTCAGAATTCATTTGGCCAAATGCAGAGGTACTGAAGTGTGATGTCTCTTTCTGCTATTAATAATACAAACAAGTATGAAGATCTAGAAGGCTCAGGGTGCTCACAGTTGTCCTCTTTTATATCTAAGGCTGCAATTCAAATTTGAAATAAGTGGAGAAAACAGTGATTGAATACTGCTGCCACATCTGCTCTCAGAGAATTGGTCACAGAGTTCCTGGTAAACAGGTATTATATTGCGTACAAAATGTCTCACCATGGTTGTCACCCTCTTAATCCTAAAACAAATAATACCGACTGGAGCAGGCAGGAAGAACAAAATTCTCATTAGTTCTGTAGGTTGTTTTCCTTCGGGCAAAAGATTTACATTGAGGAATTGAGCCAGGAATAGCAAAAGAGAGCTTGTAATGCTTTCCACCTGCAGCTTTTAGTACCAGGCTTATGCTTAGCCAAACTTGGTCAATTTTGCTTAAAAATTCTTCATGAAAAGGATTTTCAGGTCTACAGAGAACCACTAAATGACAGATAGAAAACCAATAGACAGCAACTAAGGAAATTAAGAAATTTTTTTTCATTGAAGAAAATATATCTCAGATTTGCATTTTACTCATTCTCTCTCAGTAATAATTTATTCTTTAGTCATGTGCAACAGGTCATTAACCTGCTTAACAACCCTAAATCTAGATGTTTTCCCTTCAGAGAAATGTACTGAAAATACCAAATCTTCCTTCCACTTCATTTTCTTCGATTTTCTTTGATAGCTTATGGGAATGCATGAACTGAGCTTTTTCTTCTAAAGTGGCAAACAGTAGTCTAGCTATTAATTGCATGTGATCTAGATTTGTGCCCTTCTGTCTGTGTACAGTCTTACTACCTGCTGAGTCCGATTATATTCAGATCAATATTGTCTAATGACTGTGACCACAGGTGGAATGTTTCAAGGAGATTTCAATTTCCATTGCCATTTGGCAGCAGGCAGGAAGTATCACTGCAAAATTATTTGGTCATCTTGATCTTTTTTCATAATTAGAAACAAGAGGAAAATCCTTGAGAGGATAATTTACATTTTTCATCTATGTCTCCTGTATTTTACTTGCACCATAAATCACACGGCTGTTTAAGACACAAATCATATAAAGAAAGCAGAAGCTAGAGCTACTCCTGAAAGCCTAGTGAGAGTTCAAAACCCCTCCTGAGTTTCACCTCTATCTCATTTGAATTGGTGCTTTATTAGAAATCACTATTCTGAAGTTATGTTTAGATTTCCTATGTTTCCTTTGAGGTTTTCAGTCTTGTTCTCACCCATATTGATGTTCTTTTCAAATTCATAATCTGAATGTGAAGGCCAAAACCTTTCTAGCTGTAGAAGCAAATGTATTACTCATTTGCTTGCAGGATTATAAAATTCTATCTCTCTGCCAGAGACATTCACTGAGAGACACCAGCCAATATGGTGTTCCAGGATTAATTAAAGAGTTTGTCTGCCAGACATTCTTTAAGTCTGCTATTTCTCATTTTATTTTTACTTTTTGGCATGTAATAGTATTTCCATACTTATTAAATCCTCACTGATAATTACATGCAAAAGAGCAATTAGCAGCAGACAATTTAGTGGCAAAGAATCTATAATTTGAACTGTTTACCATTCAGAGATGGCTGAAAGTGGTGGCAACTGCATTAAATGAAGCTTCATCAGTAATATTGTTCCAGTGGAAGTCCCACCTGGGGTGCTCTCTGTTTCTTCAGCCTATCTTTGTATTAAACATAAAATCATACCAGTTACCAAAATGTCATACAACAGATCAGGTGTTTTCTAAAATTGAAACCTAATTTGCTCAGCACTGTGTGTGTTGAGGGACCTGCCTCTGTGTTGTCTCCTGTTCTTATTAGAGAGTAGCTTGTGCCATGACTTAGCATAAATGATATTTTTTAGTTAAAGAAACCCTGGCTGAGTGACTGGGGTCTATGGAAGGTTTCTTATGCTTGTTTTCTATATTCATTTTAATAGAAACTTTGCTTTTCTGTCTGCAGTTTCTGTGTTCCAAAAATAATACTGCCATTTCAAGCACAGTCATTAGGCCAGCAAATGCAAAACCCTTATCAAGCTGGTCATATCTGAAAGAAGGATGATTTGATGACTAATAAAAAGAGCTCACCCTGAATGAGAGCAAGTACTTGAACACCTCTCTGATTATGAACTCAGCAGAAACCAGAATGTCTCACTTTTCTGACATCCCTTTGAGCTTTAAGTGTTCTAGTCCATTTATGTATGGGCAAGAATACACATAGGCATTACCAGTTTTATAAGAATAATTATTAACTTTCTTTGCCTCTTCTGACACGTCAGAGAAAAGATTTGAAAACAGTGCTGGATAACCAAAAAGAAGGAGAATGGCTGGAAAAGAGAAGACACCTCCTTCTTAGACTTTGAGGTTTGATTTCTTTCTAATTTTGGATCCCGAAGTCCGTTGCTCTTTTTCCTGAAGTTACACTGCATTCCAATTTACTCTGCAGTTATCCATGATTGCTTCTCCTATATAAGCCTTGCTATCAGCTGTGACTTTTTATGGTCAGCCATCCCACTAAAAACTGCATAGAAAGCTCAGGACATTTTTGATTAGTCATCTCAAAGTTAATACAGTAATACTAGGAAAGAAAAAGCTGAGATAAGGACCCAACTTCATAGAGCCCTTTAAGATGGGCAAGTAGCAAAGTATAATCACGATAAGTTTTAATGCCCTTGCTCCTCTGAAAAGCCACTGTAGTGGTTGACCCTGTCTGGATGCCAGGTGCCCACCAAAAACACTCTACTACTCTGCTCCTCAGTTTGTCAGAGGAGGGAAAATGTAAGGGAAGTTGAGTTAGTCAAGATTAAGAACAGTGAGAGTTCACTCACCTGTTACTGTCATAGGCAATACAGATTAAACTTGGAGAAATCAAATCCAAGTGGGATAATGAGAAACATGATCTAATCTTAAAACACCTTCCCCTCTCCCTTCTTCCATAGCTCAGCTTTACTCTCATATTGTCTACCTTTTACCCTCGAAGCAGTGCAGGGGGATGGGGAAAGGGGGCTGTGATCAGTGCACCTTCCTCCTCAGAGGGAGGAATCCTCATACCCTTTCCCAGCTCCAGGGTAAATCCCTCCCATGAGAGACAGTCCTCCATAAGCTTCTCCAATATGAGTCCTTTCCACAGGCTGCAGTTTTTCACAAACTGCTCCCACATAGGTCCCTTCCATGCAGTCTTTCAGGAAGTCTTCTCCAGCATTGGCCCCCAACAGGGTCACAACTCCTGCCAGCAAAACAGCATGGTCTCCTCTCTTCATGAGGTCAGAGGCCCTGCTCCAGTGTAAGCTTCCCATAGGGTCACAGCCTCCTTCAGGCATCTACCTGCTCTGGCACACGGTCCTCCATGGGCTGCAGGTATGGATCTCTGCATCCCCATGGACCTCCATGGGTGGCAGGGGGACAGCTGTCTCACTATGGGCTGCACAGTGGACTGCAGGGGAATTTCAGCTTCAGCACCTGGAGCACCTCCTTCCCTTGGTGTTTGTAGAGTTGTTGCTCCCAGATATTCTCATTCCTCTCTTCCAGCTGCAGTTGTGAAGGTTTTTCTCCCTCTTCTTAAAACGCTATCCCAGAGGCACTTAGCGCCTTTGCTGATGGGCTCAGCCTTGGACAGTGCTGGGTCAGTCTTTGAGCTGACTGGCATTAGATCTTTAAGAAATGGGGGAAGCTTCTGGCAGCTTCTCATGGAAGTCACCCGAAGCC
>VYZS01007516.1:0-14719 GCA_013400695.1 Neodrepanis coruscans | reverse complement strand
TTTTTTTTTTTTTTTGTAGCTAACATCAAAAGGAAGATTGCATTTTACACAGAAAATATATTCACTTCCATGATTTACTGAAGCCATGCAGCACTTCATGACAGACAGGATGGCACTTTGCTGGCCAGGAAAAAGTTTTGGCTCACCCTTCTCTCAGGTTGCAGGATGCCTGTATCTTCATTAG
Organism: Neodrepanis coruscans; assembly: GCA_013400695.1. NCBI lineage: Eukaryota > Metazoa > Chordata > Aves > Passeriformes > Philepittidae > Neodrepanis > Neodrepanis coruscans. The sequence continues at coordinate 14,535 of VYZS01007516.1, read as the reverse complement.
GGCACAGCAACTAATCAGACTGATACAACATGAACCCAGGAATGGAAAAACCCTAGTGAGGATTGCTTGCCATGCCTCATAGATTGTTTTAGGGTGGGGATTTGGTATACATGCTATACCTCTTCTATATATACATACATAAGCACAAATGTTCATACCAAGTCTCCCTAACCTCTACAGGAAGGTAGTAGGAAGATCATGATGTATGTACAAAAACTATTTTACTATGGTGCTAACTTTCTATCTAACACAGCAGTTTATTATCGTTTGCCCTTAATACATGATAATTTCAAATAATTTAATATTTTTATCCAAGACAGTGAAATTAGAGAATGGTATGTTTAAAATTCAATAAAATGAAAGAAAAATTCAGGATTAATGAGAATAGCTATGTGAGATATGGGAAAAAACTGAAAGCAGCTATGTAGCAAGGTCAAAAAAAAAAAAAACCAACAAAAAATGAGTGGTGATCCAAGAAACAGGTGAATGGCTGTTAATGGAAATATGGCAAAGAGAGATCTGAAAAACTGTTTTAAAAATATATATGCAAGCCCCTCCCTCCTAATATTTTTGAAACTCATAAAATCTTAAAGTAGAAAGAATTGTACTAGCAGTATAATCATTAAGGATGTTGCAGATGAGATATTTTCCAGATCACTAAAGCCATACACATATAGAGAGGACAGAAAGAAAACAAAGAAAACACAAAGAACAGCAAAGGTACCAAGAAGAACAAGTGTCAGAAGTAAACACACAGAAAGGTAAAACCCTGAATAACAGTGAAGGTCAACGAGAGAGTATATTTCTTTATGGAGCGAAATTTGAGGGAGAAATAAATATTGAGACACAGATGAGCACAACTTGTATATTAAAGAAATATTGTATTGTATTGAAAGAATTAACTATATTAAAATTGTATTAAATGAAATCATTCTGTCCCCATTAGACTTACAAGAAATAAGAAACATGATGTGAAAAGGCATCTGATTAAAGAATTGACATAGCCAGAAGGAAAGAAATTCAATATGTTTATTGCCGATTAAGAGATGTGTTCCTAAGTTCAGCTTCAAAATAATCTAAAAAATAACATAAAAATGACACAACCTTTCAAACATTTCACTTGCATTCTGTATGGGAGTGAAATGTTCTTGCTAGTGATAAAAGCATAGCCAGAGAATTTTTAATTACATGAACCTATATTAACATGCCTCCAATTTCAGGACTACTAGCAGAACAGAGGAAAACTTGAAATACCATTTTAGGTGTTCCCTTTTTTTTTGAAAAAACGGTTGTTTTTTTCATTGTAGTGTCTCAGTTCAAGATCACTTACAGTGGTGGTAATGGCACTAATCTTATTCTACCCCTTTTGGCAGAAGCACTGCCTTGGGAAAAGGAATGAAACATGGCTTTCAACTGCCTTTCTGTGAGTTCTTTTTTTCTGCTGTCGTGCGTTCAATATATAGATAACTTCGAATAGGTGAAGGGGTTTGACATTACAGCATAAATGACAGCACAGTGTAATACCTCTGTAACTACTATCAGAGGTTGAGAAGCTGCCCCTGGTGCCTAATGTTGCAATCACCTAGCAAGAAAATAAACATTGCATTCTTCAGTTCACATCCACTTAACATCACATGAGAAAACTGATTTTATGTGCACTGCTAAGGTAGCCACAAATCCTAAGCCTTTTCTCAAACGATGAAAACTAGTGTTATTCCTTAAAGTGAAGGAATAAACCTGTTACATCTTATAGGTATTTGCCCCTGCAGGAAGAATTTTTTTCAAAGTCCACATCTATCTGTTAAAATCTCCAAAACAGTCCAATATGGGCTAGATTTAGAATCACAATCTGTCCACAGGCAGGATACAGCTGTCTTGCCCCTGCTGAAGCCATCAGGGAGGAACAATTTCTTTGAAATTGCTCCAAACACATGGGAAGCAGGGGAAAAATAGTACACAATTTTCCCTCTTGTTGGATATTCCCCTAAAAGAAATAGTTTTAAGAAAAATACTAAAGAGCAAAGAAGGGTTGGAGTGGTCTGATTTCTCCTCCACTTTCCCTAATCATCCCCAATGTCCTACTTCCAGAAAATACAGAGTAAGTTGTCTATAGCCTCCATAAGATGCATGGGGAGAAGTAGCCTGGCTAACTAGGTTGCACCTTTCTAAAGATGGCTTTTGACTTCGGATTTTGAGCTGTCTCGCATTCATCTGCATTGAAAACACCAGACTACATGTATCAGAATGTACAGATATACCTTTCTTTCTCATTGTTTGATAGTTTATAATAACAATTCCTGAGGAGAATGACTACAACAATTTTGAAACCATACAACACTGAAAAAAAAGCCTTGAATATTCTAAATCATTGAAACCACTAGGTGTTCCTGAATAATAGATTGACTTGTTGGGTACTCTTAAACATGCAAAATTGTTAGCTAATTATTGAGAGCAAAATAAACCTTAACCTCCTCTACATGCCCCTGTGACATTAAAATTTCCTTTCAGTTTTCTCTCATTCCCCTTTTGATCATTGCTGAAGTTTATCTTGAAGTTAAAATGAAAGGGTTTTTCTAAGGGAGTTGAATTGTTGTGATTATAATATCCAGCTCAGACAATGTAATTTTAGTTTCACTTTAAAGAAAGAAAAGTCCATTTCAGTTGTGTAGATTTCATGTATGTTGGTTTCAGCACAGAGGCTGAAGCAAATAATAACACAAAAGTGCAATTGGTATGATACATGACATATACTCCTTTCTTTCCACTCCATTTAGAGCACATATTGCTGACTGGATTACTGCTGAGGGTGACATTAATTTTCCACTGTTGCTTCAATAACGTGGAGCAAGGTGCTTCCCACAGCCCAAGTCATTCTCATCCTCAAGAGATGCTTGTGTCTTTCTGCAACTTGAAATATTCTCAATGGAGGAGTTGAACACTGATGATTTATCTCACGGAAGTGCTTTTTTGGATTACCATCTAGATGAACTATTTTGTGGAAAAGGTTCCAAACGAATAATGATGATTTTTTTTTTTTAAACTTGATTAGTGCTAATACGCTAGTTCTCCAGTTTAGTTTGCTTACAATTTAACTTTTAATCTAATAAAAGTTTAATGCATTAACATACATTGCTGTATAAATAAATAGAGTTTAAGCTTGACACAAATGAAAACTCTCAATGCCTTCAGCAAATATATATTCTGAACTTTTACTAGATTTTTCCAAATCCTGACTTTTCATTCCAGTTCATAATGAAAATGCGTTTTGAAATGCTGAAATTGAAGCTATGAAAAGATTGAACAACAACAGCAACAACACCTAAATGGCTGTACTGCAATGACAGTGTTGTGGGTTGGAAAAATAAAACCGTTCCCCCCCCCCATTCCCCGCCGGGGCTGTCCCATGGTCCCGGGGCTGTCGCGCCCATGGGGGCCACATTGGGAGCGGAGCCGCTGGCGGGGCGGTGCTGGGGCTGCCCCATGCTCGCACGGGCAGGCGCCGGGAACTGCTGGGGCTGTGAGAGGCGGCACCGGGAGAGCCGGCGGCAGCGGTGGTCGAGCCATAAATCGGCTGGCGTGAACCCCGCGAATCGCCGCCTCTGCCACCCCTCTGTCTCCCGGCTGTGGTCTGCTCCGGGGGCATGTGCCGTAGGGGCAGCAGCGGCGCCTCCTTGTTCCCCCGGGCCCTACGGGAGTGCAGGGCCGGCTCCTTACTTGCNTGCAGCTATTCCCCAGGGGCCGAAGACCACATCTTCTCCTTTTTCAGCACTAAATCCCTCCTTGGGCTAAGGGAGGGAGGGGGTCGTGCGTGGTTTTTATAATTTTCTTGAGTTGTTCCTTCAGTCGGGACCGGGCAGAGGCTCGTGGCTGGGGGGATCTTCAGACCACGTGCTCCCTTCTGATTACCCCAGAGTCTCCCAGGGGGGCCCAGAGAGAGAGACAAGCACTGTCTCCAAAGCATCTTCATCCCAAGGACGAGCCCTGGAAAATTTAATTTGTTTGTCTGTTTTGCACTTTATTTGTCGGGTGTTTTGTGTTTGAGCAAAATAAACTGTGACATTTGTGTGTTTTCTTCATTTTGAGGTGTGTTTGTGACTTCTCTCAGAGTCTCTGGTCCAAAATCACTGAATTTGTGGTAAAACCACCACAGATAGTTACGTTTTGGTATTTCTGGTTTTCTTCTTGACCATTTATCAAGTGCCTGACTAGCTCTAATAAGCAGTGACTTAAAGATCTTTAAATGGTTGGAATTTAAATGGTGTTTATGTGAGCAACAAAAGTCAAAAATATATTTTTTCTTTTGATGAGAGGTCCAATTTATCCAAAAAATATTAAAAGAATAAGCATATTATAAGTTTTGTTTCTATTTGTTTGTTTCAGTTAGACTATAAACAGCGGAAAAGTACAAATACTGAGATATCTGTTATGATACTGGGATATGATATATGATATGATATGATATATGATGATATGATATAATATATGATCATCTTTTTATTAACTGCTAGAGGACATTTTCCTGTTTTATATAAAGCAGTTTTCTTGTTTTATTTTTGGTCTGAAATTTAGGAAACAGAAGTTTTAGTCAATTTAGAAGCCTTCTTCACAATGCAATTTAATAAAATTGAAAATAAAAAGAATGGCAAGTAACATTAACCATTTCCAAAGCCTAAATTAGCACTAAATTAAGAATCAAGACATTAAATTAGTACAAGTCTTAATCATCTCTGACTTGTATTGCACTTAGCACCTGATACTAGAGAAAAGTACTACAAAGTAAAAGTACAGTATTTAGGCTCATTGTTTTGCCCTCCTTTGGCTTTGTTTTCAAAAATTCTCAGACAAAGAACATCTACAGATGCTTTGAGTTCCTGAAAATTAAATCTACAGTGAATCAATGTAAATTATTGCTCAACAACATGGCACTGTTTGTCACTTTTTTTTTTCTTTGCTTTTATTTTCTGTGTGTGTTTTATGCTTTGTTTATATGTTATGCTTCTGAGGAAAACATAATCAGCCACCTCAGCTTTCCTTTTGACAGGACAGGACAAGTTTAATAGCTAAAAAAAATACACTTGTATAAAATATACAAGTATAAATATCCAAGTATAAATAAAATACACTTGTATAAAAAAAAATATACTTGTTCCAGATAGTAACTGGGTCTCCAACTCCTCTACCATAGTGCCAACGAGGCATACAGGCAGCTCCCTGATGGAATACTCTGTCTGCACAAGTTGAGCTCCTGCAAAACCACGGGCTTCTACATTGTCCTTTAGATGGAGCTTAAGAAATAAAGAGAGGGTTATCTCCCAACAGCCACAGCTCCTGATAGTACAGTCTTTGCTCAAAGGAACAAACATGTACTTTTTCATGTTGCCCTTTCCTTGGGTTGAGAAAAAAAGACCTTCCCAAAGTTAAAACCATCCACAGAGTAAGATCAAATGAAAAAGAGTTGAAAGGAAAGGGATTTGTATTTTAATAACAGCCTCCAGGAAAAAAAAAAAAAAAAAAAAAAAAAAAAAAAAAAAAAAAAAAAAAAAAAAAGAAGAAGACATAGGACATCTCCCAAATCTCAACGTGTTTTGTCATTAAATTTAATAATCTGAAATTCGAGGTGCTTATGCAAAGTGTATTGTCAGACAAGATTGATTTTCACCTTTTTCCTTTGTACCTTTGTACTGATGCAGGTGCTCCGGTGGTGGCGGCAGTACTGAGGGTTCTCCCAAGGCAGCTCCTGTGTGGAGCACCTAAGGGTGCCCTGCCTGGACATAGCTGTTCCAGCGGCTCCAGCGGCCCCACCACAGGGCACAGCTGAGCCCCTCAGCCACGGGCAGGCGGGAGAGAGGTCCAGGGAAAGTCTGGGCAAGGGAGGACAAAACACTGCTCAGCAGCCCAGGCTGAGTGAGGGGAACCATGTGAGAAACAGCCCTGCGAGCTGGGAACTTGGGAAAGAGGGAGGGGAGAGATTTCTCACCATCTCAACTATGTTTTTTTAAAAAAATTATTATTTATTTATTATTTATTTTATTATTTTTCCCCAAGTCAAGACCTGGAGGTGGTCTGATTCAGACATCCGCACTCTTTCTCTGTTCCTCTGTTTCCTAGCTGTTGGACTTACTGCTAAGAAGTTAAGACAAATTGAAGCATTAATTCTATGTATTTAGTCTCTCTGAGTATAGAAGGAAAGGTCCATCCCTGCAAAGTACAAAAATGAGAGTTGCTCCCATGTTCTGTCACAATTTTGTTTAATTTATGCCACGTTACAAACCACTATAGAAATTAAGAATTCCTTAGACGATATTTTACCAGCTTGGTACAACTTTTACTGCCCTAGTTTTTGCTGATGTCAATCTCTTTCCTTTGCTGATGTGCACGAGGTCATTCAGTTCTAGAAAGATTAAATCCAGTGATAATAAGAACTAGTCAAACAGCTGGTTGGGCTGTCAGTAGATTTGTATGGCCTGTCTACAGGGATATCAGGATCCAGTTAAAATTAAGATAAATTTTAATGAATTGGTAACCAGGCACTGTTCAGGATTATTAATTATTGATCTTACAGCTCCATATATAAGTCCTAGATAATATGTGAATTTCACAGTGTGATATAACTACACCTGTTATGAGACACTCCTGCTCCTAAGTCTTACAGTTCAAACGGAAAGAAAGATAAAGGCCAAGAAAAAAAAGAAAGGAGAAAAACAACACTCAAGGATGAAAGTCGTTACACAAGACCATGCTCCAAGGCAGAAGAAGGGAGAGAAGAAGCTTTTTTAAGTCTGAGCCACATGATATTCACACTGAGCCCAAATGTCTTTGCCTCATTTGAACATAAGTGCGAACAGAGATCCTTTCCTGCCTCAACCATTAGTTGTATTCTGACCCTGCAAACTCAAATGCTTCCAAATGTCTCAACAGCTGCTTCAGTTTGCTCCCACTTCCTCTGTTAACTCAAAGTCATTATGCTGCTGATGGATTTTCCCAGTAAGAAAGTATTATCCTTTCCATGAAACAAGACAGGCAAAACAAACACAATACAACATAAGTGGAAAATAATGAAAATGTTTCAGCTGCTCCACCTTCTACCTCTCTCTATTTTCTCTGAAGGGGAAAAAGGGTGGGGGATGGAGTGGCTGGAGAGAGGCCAGGCAGAGAGGCACTTGGGAGTGCTGGTTGGTAGAAGATTGAACATAAGCCAGCAGTGTGCCCAGGCAGCCAAGAAGGCCAATGACGTCTTGGCCTGAATGAAGAATAGTGTCGCCAGTAAGACTACGGAAGTTATTCTTCCCCCATACTTGGCATTGGTTAGGCTGCAGCTTGAGTACTGTGTCCAGTTCTGTGCCCCTCAGTTTAAGAAAGATATTCAGTTGCTGGAATGAGTTCAGAGAAGGGCAACGAGGATGGTGAAGGGGCTGGAGTACAAGCCCTATGGGGAATGACTGAGGGAGCTGGGGTTGTTTAGCCTGGAGAAGAGGAGACTTAGGGGGGAACCTTCTTGCTCTCTACAACTACCTTAAGGGAGGTTGTAGCCAGGCAGGAGTCGGTCTCTTCTCTCTGGCTCCCAGTGACAGAACAAGAGGACACAGTCTTAGGCTGCATCAGGGGAGGTTTAGGCTGGATATTATGAAAAACTTTTTCACAGAATGAGTGATTTCCCATTGGAATGGGCTGCCCAGGGAGGTGGTGGAGTCACCGTCCCTGGATGTGTTTAAGGGAAGGTTGGGTGGCCTACTTAGTGACATGGTTTAGCTGGTGGGATGGTGTTGGGTAGGTTAATAAGTTAGGTAATAGGTTGGAATTGATGTTCTCTGTTGTCTTTTCCAACCTTGTTAATTCTGTGTAATTCTGTGTAAAAGCATATGTGTCCTGTATATACTTTCTCTTGGTAGGAACAATGAGACATTGGCACAGAGGATAGCAGGTGTATCTGCGTATGTCACATTCCTCTTCTTTTCTTGTTAGATCCATCTAGCCAAATCTAAGTCAAGCACAGAACACACCATTTTATCACAGTGAGGAAGCAACTGTAAAATCGTACATTGAACCTGTTGTCTTCTAGTGTCAGAGTTTTACAACTGACTTTCATGGAAACTGCATCTAGTGTGGAGAAGGATGATTTAGCACATAATATTGTGAACAGCTTTTAACCAGATACTTTGCAATTTAATAAAGTGTCTGTGCAATATTTCTACGTTGACGAGGGCAAACCCTGTTAGGACTGAATTTTTAATTAAAATTGTTACTGCCTCTTTCCCCTTTTGGTGTCAAATAGATCATTTACATATTCAACATAATTTCCTTTAATATCTAAATAAATGTTCCACTTAATGAAAGCATTTAAGTAACTTTTTAATGAAAAATTGAAATATCATATATATTTATATATATTATAAAGACTGAGACTAATTTTCTTGAATTTTAACACACATGTGGAACATGTTATGAACTAACAAAAACATTTTTTAGCCTGAGAGGCTGTAAATTACAACCCTTGTGGTATACTTAATTTTTTAATTAATTTTCTTAGTCAGTCTACATAATCCCAATAGCTTCCTGAAAAAAAATTGTAGACGACTTGGGATGTGTGGGGAGGGCAAGCAAAGTGGGATCATACATTTATATTTCTGAGATGTTTAACAAAAGTCTCATAGCAAATAGTAATAAATAAATAAAAAAAATATTTTAATGGTATGCTCAATAGAAAGCCTGTTCATGATGTACTTTTATGTTAAAATAAGTGCATTTTTTCTTCCTCAATGAATATAGTTAGACATGTAGTTTTTCTTAATATCTTAAAACAGTAAAGAAATATGCACTCTTCCATTGCATTTCATGTTAAAATCACTTGTGATTAAGAAATACTGTATGTTCAGAATTTTACTGTAAACTGATGTAATTGTTTATGACAAAAATAGCTTGTGAAACAATACAGAGGATTTTTTTCTCACCAAAAAATATATATAGCACAAGAACATTTCTAAGAAATAACATCGAAAATTAGTTCCCTGTATAGTGTAACTTAATGTGATACATGGCTTCAAATAATATTATTTTAGTGATCCAGAGCTTGCTAGCTAGAGTTCACAACCTGTACATTTCACCTAGCTTTTCAGGTTCACTTCACACAAATATGATTCCAGGTGAACTGCAGTGCAAACAAATTCCACTTCATCCTGATTAGTGTAATATCATCTGGGGACCAATTAAATTGACCTCTATGTGGAAAGACTAAGGCCAGATTTTCCCTTTCCTTTGAAGGTAAAAGCAAGATGTGAGTGATCAAGAATATCATTGCCATAAAAATGTATCCTTTGGGCATACATAGAAACTACATGCATAATAAACACAGTTATGAAGATTAACCAAGACTCTTAAAAAAGCCAAACATTTTGTTGAATTTTAATATGTCACGGGATGTGAAAAAGTATGGGTTTTTTTGTCCTAAACATCTTAAGCAAAGGGAACTATTTATTTACTCAGTCTGGGGTCAGGAGCAAAGAAGTTTGCTCAGCCCACCTCTAAGTACTCACAGAATGCCAAAATTTCCTAAGCAAAGTGCTTGTACCTCTGCCTTAAAAGATGTTATGAGTGCTGGATCAGCCTGACTTCTGCATAAAAGTAGCTTTTGATGGAAGTAATCTACAGAATGGTTTGGAAATCCTTTTGTTTCTCTACACCCAATTGTGCAAAACTGACTAGGGACAATTTTCAGAGAATAAAATACACTATAGATGATATTTTACATTCTGAGAATGCTTTAGAAAGGTTAGAAAAAATATCTTGGATATTGAAAACTTCTTTATTGAATATCCAGAACTACAGAAGAAATGTTGACTGAAAGAAACAGTAAAGGACAAGCAGAACAAAAAGCAAACACGGTTTTAGCACATGTAGGTTGTGACATTTATCTGATATCTTTCTTTAAAAAATCGAGGCCATTTCTTTGATAAGGATTTGTAAGCCCAGGAAAATATTTAACTTAGGAAGGGAACAAACTAAATGAAGACGATAGCTTACACTAAAAAGTGGCGTATCTAGTTCAAAGACAGTTACAAACAAACATTCTGAAGGATTGATTGGTCTCAGGTTTCCATTGAGGATCCTGATATTAAATTCAGCCTGATAATTCAGTTGTTTATGTCCCATACAGGTACTGTCAGTGCAGAAAAAGATCAGGATCTTATTTTGAAGAAAAACCACAAAAAACCTTGAGGACTGAAATAAGGAAATGGCATGAGATTTCATAGCAGAGTGCAAGCTCATGAATTTGAGGATTAATAACAAGAATTTCTTCCTTCACATGGAAAGTCATTAGTTGGAAATGTCAGAGGAAGAGCAAGATCTAGGTGTATTAGTCAATTATAAGATTACTATGAACCGTCTCTGTGAAGTAGCCATGAAAATGTCAAAAGCAATCCTAGGATTTTTCAGGCAAGGTATTTCACAAAGAAATATGGAAGTATTAATGTCATTGGAGCAGGCACTACTAATATATCACCTAGAATGTTGCATATAATACAGGTCTATCATGTTTTAGGAAGATGTATTGAATTTCAGGTATATTTCTGTTGAATGTTAAACCTGAGCTCACTGCTAGCAAGCCTACTTGCCACTGCTGTGAAGTGTTCAGTCAGGAGGCACTGATGTGAGCTGTGAGGTTGAATCAGTTCTTGCTAGCATCCTCCTTCTCTTTTCCCTTTAGGGAGATGACCTGATTGGAGTGTTGTTAACTGCAGTCATTGTTTATAAAAAGCTGCATAAGCACAACTTGGAATGGGAAGCAGAGAAGAGCTACATGGGTGATCATTGGAGGAAAGAGACTCTCTAGCAAGAGGAGCCTTAAAGATCTTACATCAATTAACCTAGAAAACCTGATGCTGTGATGTGTTATATTAATAACACATTCATTCATTCATTCATTCATTCATTCATTCATTCATTCATTCATTCATCCATTCTAATAAAATTAATATATTTAGGGCAGAAAATTAGTATACAGTATATATTAGTATATTACAGTATATATTAGTATATTAGAAATTAGTATGTTTCAGTATTACTGAAAGTAGGAAGGAGGGAAGCATATTATGAATTTAAAAATATTAGAGAATGAATTTTGAGATTTCTGTTTTCAAAACCTTCTTTGCACATATATTGCCCCTTCTCCCACCCTGTCGCATGCACAGTATTAGTGAGCAGACATCAGGCTGCCTTGTAATTTTGAATTTTAAATTTTGTCATTTATAGAGCTTTCAGTTGTACATTTGATCCAATTAAATATGGTACAGGCTACATTTTTCAACTGGAGTTAGCAATATCTCACTGCAAAACAGCTGGCACTAAAATGTCACCATTGTTTTCTTTGCTTAGTGTTTTCCAATCTTAAGTCTACTCAAACATCCACAAAAAGTAGGCAAACATGACTGTAAAATATGGAACTCATTTTAGATTTTATCTTTTCACATATTATTTCAAAGGAATAACAGCTTCTTCATAGAAGGAATTTACAGTGTAAAAGTCAAAACATTTGCCACAGCTGGAGAGATGGATGATGTCTGTTGTGTTCAGCTACTGGGCTAATCTTCACCACAACACAGACATGGCCCAAATGAAATAGCTGGGATTTGTGTCAATGTATTTCAGGAAGAATTTAAGTGAAATTGCATAGTGTTTACTAACAGCAACTGTTAAATTTGAATAATTTACAGTACTTTAAATGAAAATTACAAGTCTTGAAGTGATATCCTTGTGAATTGCGCTGCGTTAGTATATGTGTGGCACCAGTTAATCTCTCAAGACTTTGTTCTTGAATTTGCACAAAGCATTAAAAAAACTTGGATGAACTGTTTCAGAAGCATTTTTTTATTGTCTCCAAAGTCCTTAGCTGCAATTTGGAAAAAACTTCTTCAGGCTTTCTGATAGTGCTGATGGAGGCCAATGTAACAATTGACACTCACAGGTTCTTATGGCTCAACACTTGAAAGTCTAGAAGAACTACATTTCAAAAGAAGAAAACAGCCACATTCCCAATATGCATCACTTCAATGAGAATGGGCTGTGAAGACAAGATAATGCTGAACTGGAAATTAATGGTCTTTTCTACGTGGCCTCTATACTTCCTGAGAAAAATGGGGATAATTTGCTATTATAGCGCCAAACAAATTTTTGTTCTGATGGTTGCTGTTACAGCAAATTACAGCTAAAGAGCTTTAAGGAGTAGGAATCAGAACTAGATTGTAATTTGCAACCTATTCTCATGCTAGATGGACAAAATATCAAGAATAACAGTTTCACACAAGTTTAGGGAAGAATAGGATGAAAAATAAACAAGATCCCCTGAAACAGGATGGTTCTGCAGAGAGTCTTACCTTGTAGTCTTGTTACACTTGTGTGTACTCTTGGAAGTCCTCAAGCTGGACATAAGTGTAGGGAATAGATGCACACTCAAGCAGAGGTTGCCTCACCACTACACTTGGAAATCCAGCTGGGTCATCTGTCAATGACAGGTGTAACGAAAAAAGAAGTAATTATGCATATAAAAATTGTTTTACTTGTGCAATTGTACTCTTCACTAGCGCAGATACATAATGACCAAAAATCCCTTCCATTAATGATTCATGTCAAAGCATTTAGCAATAGTATTTTCCATATTCCATTCCTAGTCACTATTTAATAAAATCTCTGATTTTCTTCAGTAAACCATTCTGTGAACCTTCAAGCCTCTTTCACTATTAATACTCCTCCATTTTCCAACTACTGACTTTGCTTTTATTGCTGGTATTAAAAAGGTAGTAAGATGTCTAATACATGCGTGAAGTTAGATTATTTAACTTTCTCATTGATTTTTTTTCTGCTCAAATTCGACAAATATCAAAGACAATAAACAGTTTACACTGTGTAATTAAGTTTAGATTTTGCTATGGAAATATTAGGTGAAAGGGGGTAAGAATGCTTGTTCCATTGTAACAAAACAGAAGATTGTGCAGAATCATCACAAATGTACTTCATGAGGGCTAGAGGTTTTATGTACTTAATCTCTGCTTCAATCTGATTAAAGAATGATATCAGTAAGAAGCTCTCGATCATTTGTGTTTTTAGCATTTTTTTTTTAATTTACACAGCATCTTAGTGTCATTAAAGTATAGGCCCTGCCCGAGGTTAAATGATTTCTTTTCATGATAGAGACAGCTCTTTTTTAAAAATACGTAGTGGGATTTTGGCTGAAAAAAACATGCGTGAAGAAATAGCATTTTGATTCCATTACTGATTACACTGAATGTAAAACCTGTTTCTGCAGACTCTTATTCTGGTCCATTGTCATTCAAACTAATGAAGACTGATGAAAATAGCCCCCCTTTTTTTTTTTTTTTTTTTTTTGGAAAGGAAAGCATTAAGAGAATATCATCAAAACAGAGTACCTGCATGAAAGACTAAGATTCTAGCAAGGCAAAATGAGGATATGAAAAACAGAACTAAACCAAATTTCCAAACAGCTAATTACAAAATAGCTTTTATTTCACATTTTGTTTTTAACAGTTACAGTTTGACTGGCTTTGTCAAAATTGCTGTTGTAATATCAGATGTGTAAAACAAGGAGGATTTAACTTTGAAGTCTACTCTTAACAATTTCACTTGAGTTCAGATAAGTTTCATGTAGCCACTTTTGATGATTTCTGTTAAATGTCATGCGTAATTACATGAAACTTGTAGAAATTTATAATCATCATACTTTTGGATGCTTTCAAGATTCTGAAGAACCTCTCAAAAAGTACTAGTCTGATACTCAGCTTTCATGTTAAGCAGCCAGCTGCCTTGAAATTCAATTTACAAAATATTTTTAATTCATTTTCCAAGTAATCAGTTTAAACTTGAACAAAAATATTGAATTAATAGTGATGAAATGTGGCTGCTAAATTCCATAATAAAATATGGTAATTTGGCATGTTCTTTTATATGAGGCTGTTGTTCTTTAATAGCAAATTGAAGAATTTTCATTTGAGAACAAGTTGCTTGGTTTTAGTTCCCTTCTGTAAGACTAAGAAAACCAATGTATCTGTATTTAAAAAAAAAAAGCTATTTTCAGAAATAAATTACCAACACTGCAAACAATGTCATCATAGTGTTATTTATCAATGGCTGTTATGAATCCCATTTACATATGTCGTGGGTCAGAGAATGGAAATCGTTTCTCCCCTTCCCTGCTCGGTCCCGTTTGGAGCCCCGCGGGTTGGAGCGGGGTGCGCCCCCAGTGCGGCCCGGCAGGTGCGCTCCGGCGGGTGGCGTCCGATGAGCTCTTGCTGGACCGTGGGGGGTCCGGGGGAGAGGGCATGGGCCTTGAGCCAGGGCGGCCCGAGCCACGTCTCTCCTCTTGGGCGCAGCGCCGGGTGGCCGGGGGAAGCCCCGGGCCCCGAGCGAGCGCGTGCCCAGAGCCCGGTGGCGGCAGTGGCGGCGCACTGGCAGTGGCACAAACACGGCTCAGTGTGGCGCGGCTGCCGCAGCGGCAGCCCTGCGGTGGTGGCTGTTTTTTTCCCCCGG
>VYZS01007512.1:0-15780 GCA_013400695.1 Neodrepanis coruscans | reverse complement strand
TAAAATTGATGAATAATGATACATCTTCTGTGATAGCAATTTCATTCACTGAACAGATTTGACAGTACAGTGAGGTTATTATGCATTATTTTTAGTACTAGAAATCAATAGCACTATTGTCCTTTTCAGTTCCATTTGATTTAGATGACGCTCAGTGTGCAGAGAATAATGAGGAACACTGCCTCACATTAAATGGAAACAGAAATCATGTTCTTAGCAGGGTGTGTTTTATGATAAGGTGATTGTTCCATGAACAGCTTCTTATTTCAATATTTTGGATGTATAAATGAAGTGTGTGCTCAAGACAGATGGAAGTCTTCTAGGAAATATATTTCCCCAGAACAAAAATGACAAATTCTTCTGGGAAGAGAGCTACTGCCAACATGACTCTCAAGGGTCTATTGTAAAAATGGACACTGAACTCATGAGGGAGAAAGACTCCACTGAAGAATAATCGTGTCACATGGGAATCATTCTAAGCTTGAGTTTAAGTTCCTTTTTCTTACACGGGCTTGTAAGAGTTGGGTTTCCATCATGGGAGCAGGTACTCTAGTCTATCCTAGTGCCCCAATCTTGATGAAACACTTTGAAAACTTATCATTTTATTTTACTGAAGAACAGATTTTTTATATGTTCTTTAAAATGTCAAACATTTTTGCAAGGCAAAGAAAAAAGCACTTTCTCCTAATCAAGGGTAACAGCAGGACAAGTTTTCCTTATAGAGCTGTCAGAGGACTTCAGTTTTCATCTGTTGAAGCACGCAACTAAAAAGGTCACAGTTCCACCTTCCACCAAAATAAATGCAAGTTACCTCCTATTTTCTTCTGAGCAAAATATATACAACCACTTTGTACTGTAACACTAGATGACAAATTGCCCAATCATATCCTTTGCTTTTCACAAGTGCTTGAAGACCAGCATGCCTCCTACTCAGGCTTTGCTCCTGCCATCTTTTGAAACTGCATCTGTGCTGCACAAAAGTCTGCTTTGCGTGAAAAATCAATGGATGAGGGACCTTCTGATGATGAGTACATCAGTATGGCTCCTATTTCATTAAATAAACTTATTAAATCTAATAAAAGATAATAATAAAACTTCCCTGTTGTGCCTTCCTTTAGAGCTGCAAATCATGTCCCAACTTTTGTACCTAAGGTTTATAAAGACCCAAGGAAGCCTAGCTGACACTTGAGGACGTGTGGAAGAAAGATAGCACGTGCAATACTTTTGTAAGAAGCTAGCTGAACATGAAGACCCTTCTGTGAGATACTATGCCTCCTAAACAGGCTCTTTGAACAGTATCCATTGACCTGTTCTGTCCATGCATCCCAATCAAGTAGCAAGAGGTGGTTCTAGTTCAGGAGCTCTGCCACACAGAGTATGTGAGGACTTCTACAGATTTTGAAAAAGCTGGAAAAGGAATAAAACTGTGGCCAGTTACAACTATGCTAGCACCTTACATTCAGGGCTCACCTGGGAGCCATTCAGGTGAGCTGCAGCACTCATTTCACGTGTTAAAGAAGGAGACCCCTTGTGCCAGTAGATGGCACTCGGTTAATGACCTACACACTCTTAAGAGCCTATTCTGCAGTATTCTACTCAATTTCTGTAGCAAATACAGAGCATGCAGCTCTGTCTGCTCTGTGCAAGAGGCAGCATTTTGTTGACAGAAGACACTCAGCTCCATCCCTAGGTCCTTTGCTTCATACTCATGGAAAGTTCAGCTCCCCTCTGTATTGACCTAAGCTGTGATGGTTGATGCATAGGTGCAACTCACTCCTAGGCGCAGACAGGAGGATAAGGACCTGATTGCCAGCCACCCATCTTCTTACATCCTCATCTGCAGCACACAACTGATGCAGGACCATTTTGCCTTGGACACAAACAGAAGATTGGGCANAGGGAGAAGTTGCACAATTACTGTTCAAGGGAGAAAGTAGCAACTTGCAAAATAATTCTCTCCTAGACACAAAACATCTGAAGGAACTCTTGCTTCTAAGAGCAAAGCAATGTGCTGTGAGTTTTGAAATACACATGGCCATCAGTCAATGTCAGTACGCTCTGAAGACCTCAGTCTCTCATCTGCAGGAACTCAGGCCCTACACACCAGCAGTGCAACATCTTGGAAAGGCACTTTCTCAGTGTACTAGTGCATGAGCACACTCCAGTCCTGTCACACAGATTCAGAACAAAACAGGTAACTGATACTTCTGAAAACATGGCACAAAGCCAGAGTTCTCCAGTAAAATTAAAAAACATTAGCTTTGCAGCAATCATTCTTTTTAATACAGCTGTCAGTCTTACTAAGGCTTTTTTCAGACACTCATCACACCATGGAAAGGCAAGTAATTTTAAGTAGTAATTGATAGTAATTTTAAGTCACAGAGATACTATACCTTTAACATTACTATATTCTTGCTGGCATGATCCTAATTAACACTACTTCTTCCCTCCCAACAGACAGCCTAGACTATGGGCACAACTGGATGCCTTCAAACAGAAGGCATTTCCACTGAAAGCAGCATTCCTATGTCACAGAATAGCAGACATCTCACTTTTTTGCTTACAACACCTTTCTCCTTTTGGTATAGAAAGTCGCAAATGATCCTTCTTTGCTTTGATCCCACTTTGCTACACTATCACTCTTCAAATGACTTTCATATTAAGTATGTAGGACAGGAGAAAAAAAAATAAAAAAGAACGAAAGAAGGCTCTTGGAAATTAGGACACCATGAGTTCCTCCACTAGAATGAATACAAACTAGACACCCAGAGGCAAGAGGGAGTGAAAGTTTCCACTGGGGTGACAGTTTCCACATGCTTGTGCCTTTTTTTTATATCCCAATAAAGAACCACAGTTTGATGTCCTGCCCAAACTGAAGTGCCCAATAACAGACTGCAAGCTGCATCCCATCAATTATGACAGCTAAATTCTCCTTTAAGAAATATTATCCACAAAACACAACTCAGGGCACACAGAGCTGAAATTACAAGTCTGTCATAAAAAGATGAGACAATTTATTGATTACTCAGTTTGGAAAAAGCCAGCTTCCAACCAGAAAGCTCATTTTTCTCCATCAGAGACTGAAAACATATAGTTCTGGTAGCTATAAAGCTTTCAAGTAATGAGGCTTCAGGCTGCATTACCAATCAAAATTCATTAAATGGTCTACTTAATATAGCATTAAAAATGCATAAGCATTCAAATGAAGTTTAACAAAAATCTAACTCACTTGGAGTTACTGAAATTCTGCTAAGGCTTTAATAGACCTTGAACTTATTCACTCCAATTCAGTGAAAAGCTACAAACAATGTTGTTTAGAGCAGGAACAGAAAACTTTTTCCATTAGACAGCAGGTGCCTATTTGAATTTTCCACTCCTGTGAATATATGATTTATGGTTGGAGTGACAGATTCAAAATCTGGCCTGGAGAGTGACTGCTGTACACAAATTCCACTTTGTGGAAGTAACTTAAAATCCTAAGTACTGGCAAAAGCTCTCCCCCCTCCCTCAGTCTGCCTTCTGTGCATGTGTAAAATGCCCTCTAATGAGCACAGATTAGATCACAAGCTGAGCATGTCAACAGCAAAATTGTTGTGAAAAGGCAAATGTCTATGACAGAAAAAGGAGACAAGTCTATATGGTGCAAAACCTTACCCTTCTTCCCTGTCCCCTAAAACTAGTTTTAGCACTGTTTCCACTTTTAGGTGCCATAATGCAAGAAAGCTACTCACAAATACCAAGCAATTCAAAATAAGTTACTATAATCAAGAAGAGTTGGAACACTTTCATAGAAAATATACACATGCCACTGTCTATAATATAATCTCCACAAATATTTTAGTGAAAAGCTATTTTCTCACATGCATTTTTCCATAAGCATGAGCATAAAAAGTGATAATCAAAAAATTCAATGTTTTTATATATAAACATGAACTCGTTAAAAGAAATACATTTAAAATCTCTGCAGTTGCCCATAAGAGCATACAGAAAAAGACAAATATTAATGAATCATTGCAGTGGACCATGATACTGTTGAAAATACAAAGAAGTAACTAATACAAAGAGGATTGCTTCTGGTGTTCAAATGAGAAACTTGGATTTCAGTGCCCATTTCCAGATATGCCACTACTTAATCCTGTGTAGATGTGTTGCTCCATCTTCTATGTATATGTTAGGGCAGAGACTTTGCAAACACAAGAGAGCACAAAACACAAGTATTTTTACAACTGCTTTTACAGTGTGGGAGCTGAAATACTGTACAGATGATAACTACCAAAGTGGTTCCTTGAACCACTGATTCTGGAGCATTTTCAACCTTATTTTTTCTAAGAGTTGCTTTTCACCTCTTACTTGCTGTTGATTTTGAGTGCCCTTAGTGCCCATTTGTGAAAGATTAATGATGCTTCTTGTCCCACATCCATTTGAAATGGCTAATATCAGAAGACTTATACAACTGTAAAGCAGATACATGGCTGTGCACTTTTATTTGTGGATTTGCGCATTCAACCAAGTGGCTTTTCATGGCTTCACAATGCCCCTCTCAAAGATTCTTTGGGCTGTTTGCCTGTAGAGACACACCCATGCTAGAACGCAGGATAATTTGTATAGATCTCTGGGCAGTATCAGAGTGATTAACAATACATGGGTGGAGTAGACAGCTGTTACTGAGAAAATGGACCTCGTTGGTAAAGCGGACTACATCCAGGTTTCAGCATTCCCTTAGCCACCCCTAAGGCATAATGTACCTTTGTCCTCTCAGTAACATCATCTTTTGCTTTCCACTGCCAAGCAGCATCCTCTTTCCCCTTCTTCCCTCCATTTTCCAAGCAGCACCAAGCTGAGAAGCACTGTTTGGGTACACACAGCAGGCCCACCTACCCTTCTGTGGTGGCAGCAGCAGTGTAGCTGTAGTCAAGCAGCTCCAGGAGAAGGAATATGGGGCTTGTCATGGCTTAACACCAGCTGGCATCAAAGTACCATGCAACTGCTTGCTCACTCCACCCTGACATGCTGCAGGTGGGGAGGAGAATCAGAAAGAAAAGGTAAATCCTGTGGTTGAGATAGGAACAATTTAATAATTGAAATAAAACATTATATACAACTAGTCATCATGGTCATATTATACTACTACTAGTAAATTATTATTATAATCACAACTTCAATGACAAAGAGAGAAAGAATAACAGAACCCAAGCAAAACAAGTAATGCACAATACAGTTTCTCACTACCTGCAGACCAATGCCCAGCCCTGTCCCTGGGCAGCAATAGGTATCTTCCAGGTAATTCTCCCAGTTTAGATACTGAACCTGACAGTCCATGATGTGTGATGACTTGTTTAGGTCAGCAATCTTGGCAGTGTTCCCTCACAGCTTCTTTGTGCACCTGCTCACGGGCAGAGCATGGGAAACTGAAAAGTCTTTGACTAAGGGTAAGAACTGCTTAACAACAACTAAAACATCAGTGTGCTATCAACATTATTCTCATACTAAATCCAAAATAGAGCACTGTACTAGCTACCAGGAAGAAAATTAACTCTGTCCCAACTGAAACCAGGACAGGGCTGACAGGGCTTCAGGCAATGTCTCAGATAAATTCTTTTCTGACACTGCCCATAATGGAAGTAACATGAGGAGGGACACCCTCTTTAAGTTCCTTGTAGGAGAACAATGACCTAAGCCTTGGGTTCTACAGCCTTTTAAATTATTCACTGAAATTTTCATACTCCTTGCCTTCACTGACTGTAAGACAGAGACCTAAATCCACACAAGTCACTCCACATAGGTAGTTCTGAAAATGTTCTGTTTGCCAGAACTCTCTAATGAATGATTTATTTCCCTTGTCCCACTACACAGTTTCTGTACAATATATGGTACAGATACGATTTTTCCTCTTACTAGATCAGGCCAAAAGACTTGGATAGTAAGTTGGTCTCAGAAACCACTGACTTGCAATTTTCTGTGCTGAAGGTTATTCATACCCATTGAATACAATGTCCACGCTGCAAAATTTGACAGATGAAACCCGTTATGTTGACTTTTTAAAATGAGTTTTCTTGAAGAGGATGAGCAAGCAAAGAAGCATTTAAATTAGCACATCACTGAGCTAATATACTACAATTTTACCAAGGCTATTAAAGATGGAACAATATGATGATCACATTAAGGACATGAGTAAGATTAATTCAATAAATCAAGAAGTTCCTGTGATGAAATAACAGATCAGGATGTAAAATCAAACAAGACATATTGAAGTAAATATAAACATTTTTTGTTCAAACACTCCTTTGGAAGAGGGCATGAAAAAAATTTCTTTCTAGTTTAAAGCCTAACCCCACTTTCAGCAGTAACTGCACTGACCTGATTGAGGAAAAGTACAGATAGATGCTTATGTCCTTCAACATGACTTGAATATTAGCTCTGCTATAGTGTCCTTGCAAGGAGCTTTAAGTGAGCACCATGTTATAGAGAGAGACTTTTCTGCCTCTTCTCACTCCCTGACCTCATTCCAGGGAGTATGCTGGTGTGCTGTATCCATCCTTGTGGATGGGCCCTTTTATAATTCTTCCAAAGCCAGGAGAAATGTCTTTTTCCACTAAACTCACCTAGACAATTGTAAAGGGCATCAGTGATAAAAGAATGACCATACTCTAACTCGAGTCTTCAGTTTCTCTCTGTCTTAATAACTGATTTGTTGTCCTGCCCTGACAGCTGGCCTGCCAGACATATGTCCTCATATATGACTGTGGTGGTTTGGGGACCGAAGAGGAAGACAGAAATAAAAATAACTCCTTTCCTCTCTTCAGATGGGTGAGGGGGGGCAGCCCGGTGGCATGGGGGGGGGCACAGGGAGTTTTGGGGCTGGATGTGACCTGCCCAGCACTTGGGTCAGAACAGCAAGAGCCCATTTTCATCACCAGAAACTGCAGAGAGGCATGCACCCTCCTCACGACTGGGCCTGATGGGCTGGACTGGGAAGGGGGATACCTTTTTAGCTCGATTTTCCATCAGCCCCCTGAGGTTAAGGGATACCTGGGAAAAGGGGCAGACACTCCCCAAACCACACAGAGAACTCTGGGCAGGTAGACTGAGATGATGAGAGAACCAGTGGAGCAGCCCTCTCCGTCTTTGGGTGTGTGGCAAGGGACGGAGTGCTCCCCCTCAGCACTGCTCGCCGGGACACAGCACAACTCCTGCCTCCCCCTGTGAACTCCCGAGCTCGCTGGTCACTGTTTTACAGCCAAGAAGCCCCCTGAGAGACCCCCCACAGACGCCGTGGCCACCCTGTCACATGGCAGGTCCTCCAATGAAGCTCTGGTTTGTGTGCCTCCACCTCTAAGCTTCCCCCATGTTCCTGGGGCTCCCCAGTCCCTCTGAGTCCCTGGACAGAGTGCTGCTGGCCCATCCTCACCACGGGGGTTCTCTGTGGCCTAGGCACCTGCCATATTTTGCTCACACATGATTCTTTCCCTCTCCGGATTCCGTCCCCACCGACACACAGCGGTCCTGCCAGCTGGGAGGGAGTAACTGCACCCCCTGTGCTCCTGAGTGCCCCCCACTGCCCGGAGGAGTCACTGCAGTTCCTGCACCACAGCACATTGTAACTTCCAGGGGGCATAAGGGACAACTGTGCTTCCAAGGACATTGATTATTGTTTTATGGGAGTTTTTTTCTGTGGTTCACCACTTCAATAACAAATTCATAGAGGTACATTCATATTCACATTCTTACACCCATCCATACTCACATTCCCCCTCATATATATATATTCAAGAAGTTGTTGCCATCCCTATACGTTCTCTCATCTGTTGATAACACCTAATATTGCCCTAAACCAATCTGATGACTACATCAGACTTTGAAAAATATCTAGGAGGAGTTCTCTTAAATGCAACCCTCTTGCTTGGAGTTCTGTAGCCCTCCTACCCAATCTCTCCTCTTCACTAAGGGATCAAGATGGATTTAGGGATACAGACTACATTCATTTTATCACCTTCTGATTCATGGGATAGTCTGTGCAGTCTTTCCAATAAAAATGAATAAACTTTCCTCAGGTAAAAAGTACCTCTTTATTATGCTGTCTCCATCTTCCTCAGTTCACTAGCAAACAGTAACACCTAAAGAAAAACATACCTTCCTTTATTTATGTAATTCATTGGTCTATTTCACTGTTTAACACCTCCTACCCTGGATATTGTTCATATATCACACATTTTGTTTCAAGTATGTTTGCTGACGCACAGACTGACACAGAATATATGCAACTGTATTGGATCTTTCCAGGAAACATTCCCTTTACTATGAAACATGCCAAGGAGACAGATGTCAGCCACTGTCTCCTAAGCATTCTGCAACACAAGATAACTCCTCCAACTATATAACCTCTGACCTGTAACCTCTGAACTATAACCAACTATATAACCTATGACCTGTAACTGTTTAGTCTAAGGTGCTGTGCAGCTGCCTGCATCTTGCTTTATCACGTCTTCACTTAATTTCACAGACACTATAGGATCACTTAGGATACTTATTTTCTTCTCTAGCAGCACAACAAAGAATTTCAAATCATACACAGAAAGACTTTTGTGTAGCACTGCTTTTTAACCCAGTAAAATTTACCAGTAATTAGGTCACTGGCACTACTTGGGCGAGTGAGCTGATACAAGGTGCCAGTCTCAGAAACACACACCTCATTCAGTCATTGCTTTGTTCCACCAGCACTTCAGTAGCAGTGGGGCTCTTATAGTCCTGTAATCAGGAACATGACAACAAATTAGAGACTGTTGCATACAGAAAGGGGCAGGATCAGATGATACACAAAAACAAGCCCACAGGATGTGAAGGGAGTCCATCTAGCCACCAGCTACTGTACCACCTAGAAGGATGGTTTGAATATAGTGACACTTCTCACTGTGAACTTTCATTCTGGGACAGATCTTTGACACTCCTCACTGTGAACTTTCATTCTGGGACAGATCTTTGACATAGTATTTTCTTTCAGTTTTCCAAACAAATGTTTTTATAGCTTCTGAGTTACCACAGAAGTAAAGACAAAACCTTTATAGAGATAAAAGCTTCGATTTATTAATTTTTCTCCTTGTTCACTTATGCATCCCAGACATGATTTTCATGCTATTGCTTGTTTCACAGGAGAGGCAACGAGAAGCCTTGTAAGCATCACTCAGCTCTGCAGCACTGCACCACTGCTCAGATAAGGATTCACATTGTCCCTTGGTCCAACTTGAGCTGCTAAGTCAGTACATCCATGAAGCCTCACTGGAAATGAAAGGGAAGGACTTTTGCAGCTATTTTCTAGCAATAAGAAAGAAAAAGGCATCCTAGAACCATTCTGAAGAATGGGGTGTTGGTCTGACTTGTCATTCTAGCCCTCTTCTTATAATTTATGATCAATAAATGAAGTACAAAGCTGTTTGAAAGTAGTTTACAGAAGAACCAATACATTAGTTAAGATCAGTGTGCCCTCAAGTCCACCATCTTGTGTCTGATAACGACTAGTTACAAGTGAGGGAATACTGTTGTAGACAAGTTTGGCTAAATCGATATTCTGTTAAAACTCTCCTTATAAGTAATTTGTTTAACCTTGAACAAATGGTAAAGTAAGTCTGCCATGATTAATTCTGCACTACCCATAAAACTTTCACTTTTAGGACTGTAAAATCTGCTACTTTTCCAGTATTTTTTGCTAGTCTACAATAGCTTGAGTTTCAGTGCAGATCAGAATGCACTCCTTATTCTTAAACTAACTCACCCATTATTTGTGGTAAGCCTCTGCCTTCACAGTGGAAGTCACTATCTCAGACTACTTATATTCTTAAATTACCTTTTGAATAGTACACTGTTTCATGAATGCATTATCATATACAGGACTGCTAGTTGACATATATTGTCTGTTATGCAGGCATTGCTGTCTGTTAAAGATATGCTGCAAATTACCAACATTTCTGACTTCTGGATTAAAAAATGAGGAATTAATCTGATAACTGTCAAATTTGGTTCATGTAATGATGATCTTGGTGACATGATCCATCATGAAAGTTACCCAGGTTTCTTTTTAGTCAGTGATCACTATGTAAATTCTTTCACTGAATAAATTTACTCCACCTGGGCTACAATAGCTTTCTGTGATTGGATCTACTTGTTCTGGTCATGTTTACATGTCCTATTTCTGATCATATCACTACCATCAGTATACTAAAGAGACAAAGCAGATGCTGTACACCTCCCCTTGACTATGGGAATAGCTGTGCCTTTCAGCAAATCAAACACAAGGCTACAGATATTAACCCTGTAATTTTCCAGAAAAAAAATTTTAAATCTAAGGTGGGACAGGCTCATAAATAATTTAGAAGGAGTTACAACTTTCTATTATCAGTAATATATCTGAGGGGAAGGACAAAAATCAGTGGAGTGGGCTATTCCCCTCTGAGATATGTAATAAATTTCTTACATTATAATCTGTTGTGAAAAATATTCCGGTTGTCACGCTTCATACACTGAAGGCATTCTAAGTGGCCTGCCACTGAGTCCCCATTGGATGATAACACTGTCCAAATTTCTCATCATTTCACACTTTCACTCCATAGCTATGTGCTTGTTACAGCCTGCTGCTATAAAAATGACTTTTAATGGAAAAGAACTGACAGAAACTTTATGCTTTCTTGACAAAATTTTTATTGGGCTGAATACTGGAGCATTACTGACGTAGCTTTGGACTGGCAGCTATTAGCTGAGGAATTGCTTTGGGAGGATGGTGAGGAGGAAGCTTTTATTACTATCCTTATATTCCTGAAATGAAATGCCCTCAGAGCAGAAAGATCTTGGATACTGCTGTCAGAGAATAGTATGACCCCTTGGGGCTTATGAACACACTTGCATTATCAGGAAGAAGCAAATTCACATTTTTTTTCCTCCAGAAATTTAACACAGCCCAAAATCTCATCCCCCATATCACCATAATACACAAAGATTGTAGTCATTCTCAGCTGATGCCTGTGAAGTGGGAAGTGGCCAGAGACTAAAAAGTCCTAAATACATGGGCCTGTTCCCCACCTGAATGTGGGATCCAGGTCCATTGCACTTCCTTGCCATCAGCAGCCTGTGATATCTATGCAAGGCTAAATCTCATGCTGTAATTGTGCAAACTGGAGACAAACATGAAGCCAAGCAGCACAACCTGTCTTAATTACTTACAGTCACAGTCACTCTCATCTTTGTCCTCTCTCCCCACAGCAGCATGCCCTTATACACTTCTTTGTGCTAACAGAACTGTTTCAGGGCACCAAGTAAGAGACAAAAAGAGAAAAAAATCCAACCAACCAAACGAAACTACATTTTTTCAGCAGTAGAGTCATGGCAGCTGTTGGTTAACTTAGCTCAGCTGCAGTGAAACCAGGACCTAACCTGTGTAACCAGGAGAGTACAGAGGTGATTACCAGGAGCCAAGCTGCCTGGCCAGCCCAGATTAAGTGCTTCTGCGTGCTTTCTGTGACAGATAGTTCAGTAAAGAGTTGTGTACAACAATTTATGATCTTGGTAGCACAGGAAAATTGAAGATGTGTTTATCTGCGTCGTGGGTGTGGAAAATGTTCTCGTTTTAAAACATTTTTTCCCCTATCCCTTCTTCCTGTGGGAGGGGAGGGGGGGTGTTTTCCAGGGGGTTTCCTGCAGGGAAGGGAGGGGGGTTGTTTTTCAAGGGGTTTGCTAGGGGAAAGGGAGGGTGGTTATTTTTCAAGCCTTTTTTTTTGTTTTGTGTAAGAAAGCAAACTGAATCCCAGCAGTTTGCAGCACACCGGCAGGGTCTGCCCAGTGGTGGCAGTAGCTGCCCGCAGCCACTCTGCTGGCCCCTGCCCATGCCTGTTGGTGGAGTAGCCAGTGTCACGTGGTGGTGCCAGTGGCAGCTCAGCCTGCGGCTCCATGGAGCGTGCCAGGTGGGGGTGATGCCAGGGTGCGTGGTGGCTCTTGCCAGTCTCTGCCTGCCCACGTGTGTGCTGGCCTCTGGTGGCGCAGCACCTGGGTGGCCCCGCTGATTCCCACCAGCGCTGTGCATGCACTGGCCTCCCCGGCAGTGGGCTTTCCCTGCACTGGCAGCGGCAGGATGCGCCCGCTGGCTCGCGCTTGCACAGCCAGTGGAGCAGCGGGGAGTGGGGGCCGGGGGTGTCTCTGCGGGGCTGGCCACTGCTGCAAGCACTAGGTTAGCTGCTGCCAGTGGCTGGTTTCTCATGGTGCTGGCAGTAAGCGCAGCGCTGGCTGCCTGAAGCGGCAGCCGGTGTCGTGTGGTGCTGGCAGGGCAGTGGTGGTGGCTCCTCCTCCCAGCAGGCTGCAGCCATGAGGCATTTTGGTGGGAATGCCATCATGTTGCCTTGTGGTGAAGTCTCAGGGAGGAGATGGCAGCCAGTGCCTTCATCCAATGAGGAGGTGGCCTGCCCCAGAAGGGTGCCCAGAGAAAACGCGAGAACAGGCACCCTATAAAAGCAGCAGGCATGGAAGTCCTGCCNCAGAAACACACACCTCATTCAGTCATTGCTTTGTTCCACCAGCACTTCAGTAGCAGTGGGGCTCTTATAGTCCTGTAATCAGGAACATGACAACAAATTAGAGACTGTTGCATACAGAAAGGGGCAGGATCAGATGATACACAAAAACAAGCCCACAGGATGTGAAGGGAGTCCATCTAGCCACCAGCTACTGTACCACCTAGAAGGATGGTTTGAATATAGTGACACTTCTCACTGTGAACTTTCATTCTGGGACA
The DNA here is from genome assembly GCA_013400695.1 of Neodrepanis coruscans. NCBI lineage: Eukaryota > Metazoa > Chordata > Aves > Passeriformes > Philepittidae > Neodrepanis > Neodrepanis coruscans. The sequence continues at coordinate 3,011 of VYZS01007512.1, read as the reverse complement.
GATCTTTGACACTCCTCACTGTGAACTTTCATTCTGGGACAGATCTTTGACATAGTATTTTCTTTCAGTTTTCCAAACAAATGTTTTTATAGCTTCTGAGTTACCACAGAAGTAAAGACAAAACCTTTATAGAGATAAAAGCTTCGATTTATTAATTTTTCTCCTTGTTCACTTATGCATCCCAGACATGATTTTCATGCTATTGCTTGTTTCACAGGAGAGGCAACGAGAAGCCTAGTAAGCATCACTCAGCTCTGCAGCACTGCACCACTGCTCAGATAAGGATTCACATTGTCCCTTGGTCCAACTTGAGCTGCTAAGTCAGTACATCCATGAAGCCTCACTGGAAATGAAAGGGAAGGACTTTTGCAGCTATTTTCTAGCAATAAGAAAGAAAAAGGCATCCTAGAACCATTCTGAAGAATGGGGTGTTGGTCTGACGTGTCATTCTAGCCCTCTTCTTATAATTTATGATCAATAAATGAAGTACAAAGCTGTTTGAAAGTAGTTTACAGAAGAACCAATACATTAGTTAAGATCAGTGTGCCCTCAAGTCCACCATCTTGTGTCTGATAACGACTAGTTACAAGTGAGGGAATACTGTTGTAGACAAGTTTGGCTAAATCGATATTCTGTTAAAACTCTCCTTATAAGTAATTTGTTTAACCTTGAACAAATGGTAAAGTAAGTCTGCCATGATTAATTCTGCACTACCCATAAAACTTTCACTTTTAGGACTGTAAAATCTGCTACTTTTCCAGTATTTTTTGCTAGTCTACAATAGCTTGAGTTTCAGTGCAGATCAGAATGCACTCCTTATTCTTAAACTAACTCACCCATTATTTGTGGTAAGCCTCTGCCTTCACAGTGGAAGTCACTATCTCAGACTACTTATATTCTTAAATTACCTTTTGAATAGTACACTGTTTCATGAATGCATTATCATATACAGGACTGCTAGTTGACATATATTGTCTGTTATGCAGGCATTGCTGTCTGTTAAAGATATGCTGCAAATTACCAACATTTCTGACTTCTGGATTAAAAAATGAGGAATTAATCTGATAACTGTCAAATTTGGTTCATGTAATGATGATCTTGGTGACATGATCCATCATGAAAGTTACCCAGGTTTCTTTTTAGTCAGTGATCACTATGTAAATTCTTTCACTGAATAAATTTACTCCACCTGGGCTACAATAGCTTTCTGTGATTGGATCTACTTGTTCTGGTCATGTTTACATGTCCTATTTCTGATCATATCACTACCATCAGTATACTAAAGAGACAAAGCAGATGCTGTACACCTCCCCTTGACTATGGGAATAGCTGTGCCTTTCAGCAAATCAAACACAAGGCTACAGATATTAACCCTGTAATTTTCCAGAAAAAAAATTTTAAATCTAAGGTGGGACAGGCTCATAAATAATTTAGAAGGAGTTACAACTTTCTATTATCAGTAATATATCTGAGGGGAAGGACAAAAATCAGTGGAGTGGGCTATTCCCCTCTGAGATATGTAATAAATTTCTTACATTATAATCTGTTGTGAAAAATATTCCGGTTGTCACGCTTCATACACTGAAGGCATTCTAAGTGGCCTGCCACTGAGTCCCCATTGGATGATAACACTGTCCAAATTTCTCATCATTTCACACTTTCACTCCATAGCTATGTGCTTGTTACAGCCTGCTGCTATAAAAATGACTTTTAATGGAAAAGAACTGACAGAAACTTTATGCTTTCTTGACAAAATTTTTATTGGGCTGAATACTGGAGCATTACTGACGTAGCTTTGGACTGGCAGCTATTAGCTGAGGAATTGCTTTGGGAGGATGGTGAGGAGGAAGCTTTTATTACTATCCTTATATTCCTGAAATGAAATGCCCTCAGAGCAGAAAGATCTTGGATACTGCTGTCAGAGAATAGTATGACCCCTTGGGGCTTATGAACACACTTGCATTATCAGGAAGAAGCAAATTCACATTTTTTTTCCTCCAGAAATTTAACACAGCCCAAAATCTCATCCCCCATATCACCATAATACACAAAGATTGTAGTCATTCTCAGCTGATGCCTGTGAAGTGGGAAGTGGCCAGAGACTAAAAAGTCCTAAATACATGGGCCTGTTCCCCACCTGAATGTGGGATCCAGGTCCATTGCACTTCCTTGCCATCAGCAGCCTGTGATATCTATGCAAGGCTAAATCTCATGCTGTAATTGTGCAAACTGGAGACAAACATGAAGCCAAGCAGCACAACCTGTCTTAATTACTTACAGTCACAGTCACTCTCATCTTTGTCCTCTCTCCCCACAGCAGCATGCCCTTATACACTTCTTTGTGCTAACAGAACTGTTTCAGGGCACCAAGTAAGAGACAAAAAGAGAAAAAAATCCAACCAACCAAACGAAACTACATTTTTTCAGCAGTAGAGTCATGGCAGCTGTTGGTTAACTTAGCTCAGCTGCAGTGAAACCAGGACCTAACCTGTGTAACCAGGAGAGTACAGAGGTGATTACCAGGAGCCAAGCTGCCTGGCCAGCCCAGATTAAGTGCTTCTGCGTGCTTTCTGTGACAGATAGTTCAGTAAAGAGTTGTGTACAACAATTTATGATCTTGGTAGCACAGGAAAATTGAAGATGTGTTTATCTGCGTCGTGGGTGTGGAAAATGTTCTCGTTTTAAAACATTTTTTCCCCTATCCCTTCTTCCTGTGGGAGGGGAGGGGGGGTGTTTTCCAGGGGGTTTCCTGCAGGGAAGGGAGGGGGGTTGTTTTTCAAGGGGTTTGCTAGGGGAAAGGGAGGGTGGTTATTTTTCAAGCCTTTTTTTTTGTTTTGTGTAAGAAAGCAAACTGAATCCCAGCAGTTTGCAGCCCGCAGCCACTCTGCTGGCCCCTGCCCATGCCTGTTGGTGGAGTAGCCAGTGTCACGTGGTGGTGCCAGTGGCAGCTCAGCCTGCGGCTCCATGGAGCGTGCCAGGTGGGGGTGATGCCAGGGTGCGTGGTGGCTCTT
>VYZS01007511.1:20191-43508 GCA_013400695.1 Neodrepanis coruscans | reverse complement strand
ACACACATACACAAACTATATATCCACAGACATTAATTGTTGCTTCTATTTGGAAATCAGTAGCTCGGAATTAGCATACAAATTTTGTCTACCACAGAATCATGAGGTTTTTATTAAATTACTGAGTTTGGTATCCATAGTCTCTATGTCTCTAAAGCAATATTGCTCTTCAGTAAGCATTTCTCATCACACAGGGTGCAACAGGCTGTTTAGTGGTTATTTTGAAGTAGACGGAATTAGATCTATGGGAGAGAACACTCAAATCTGGATATTACAAATACAAGTTTTCTGATTATTCTATGCAAGTATCCTTTTGATCTCACACTTTTCAATACTATCTCTGCTCACATTGCTTTGAGACTGCAAAACATACAAATGATTAGAAATTATTAGAAATAGATTTTTTAAATATTTGGATTTCTATTTCCTGTTTTTCTATGATAATTAAATCTTTAATTGTTCAAATGAAACAATTGTCTGTGATACATTATGTTCCTTTTAATAAATTAGGACTTCTTACTTTGTCTGGTAGAAATTCCCAGCAGGTGTCCTGACTTGTAACAGGAAATATTCAAAAATGAGAATTAAAGTATTTTTTACTGAGAATCTAATGTTGACACTACTAGTTGGTGAGAGTCTTCACAGAATTGTGTCTTACTGAGGCACTACATGTTAATGGTGGCTCTTATTAAAATGCCTCACTAAAATGTCTTGTGAAACATGATGCTATTTCACTAATATGCTCCTTTTCACTATTTTTCATGAATATCTATAATATTTGCTACACAACATGCATTTACACACAGATGTGTCAGATAGTGTTTTTCAAAGGCCGCTCTTGAATCTGATGAGAAATTCAGTCCTGGGAAAGATTCTGCTCATACTACACAGAAGATCATCTCTTCCACAGCAAAAATCTTTCTTCTTTTCTGATGATCTGCATCTTGGTGGTGTGAAGTATTCTTGAGGTTATTTGTCTCACGTGTTGCAGTTTTAGAAAAGCAAATTTGATGATCTGTATGTATCAAGAAATTTCATGTGATTTTTTTTTTACAGGAGAAGTATTTTTGTGTGTCTGTCTCTCTGTGACATCTGTGAAATGTATATTAGAATCAGATCTTTACTGAAAAAGCTGTTGAAATTTTTGAGTTTGAATATACATAAAGATTATCTCCATGATTTAAACAATGAAACAAAACAAACAACAAACTCTCCTCCTAATAAAAAGATAATCCAGTGTACTTGTTTAAGCTGGGATACATTCAATTTTCTTCATAGTAGCTGGTGTGGGACTATGTTTTGGATTTGTGATCAAAACACTGTTGTTAACACACCAATCTTTTAGCTCTTGCTGAGCCATGCTTATACAGTATGTAGGTGGGGATGGGTGAGAATTTTGGAGGGACACAACTGTACCAGCTGACCTGCACTGACTAAAAGGATTTCTGACACCATATGACATTATGCTCAGGGAACAATGAGGAAGGGGGAGTATTTGAAGCATGGAATCTGTCTTCCTAAGTTACCATTGAGTGTGATAGGCAATGGTGAGGTGTCTTTTATGATTGCTCTCATCTGATGACAATAAGCTATTGAATTGACATTTGCTTTCTTACTCCAGAAAACAGAAATGTAAGGAGCAAAACATGCAACAGCTCAGCCTTTTTTTTTTATGCATTCCTGACGTAATTTTTTCTTATGGTTCCAGTTTCAGAAAGAGGAACAATTTGCCATGTGTGAAGTTAGAAGATTGTACCCCAAATGGTTTAATCTATCTGCGTGATTGCGTATGTTTACGTAATATTACAAATATTTCAGTAAAAGTGTTGTAATTACATTAATAATCAGTGATTTTACCTTTAAGAGAAATTATAGTCTAACCATGGATTTATTTGAAATGCAAGCTGTGAAAAAAATCGTATATTTTGTTATGAATCTTCAATTATGTTAAAAACTACTTTTTATAGAAATAAGGACTTGTTTTACTGTCTGTGGGATCATATATTGGTTGTTCTTGGATGAATCTGCCTTAGGAAAAATTTAAACTGTTAGTTCTTAAAAAGTATTTTTGATCGTTATCTTTATTTTCTTATTTGTTTGTTGTTTTGGTTTTAGTTTTGTTTTGTTTTGTTTTGTTTTTCAGGATCAGTCTGTGTGTCCTGAAGTTCCTTTTTTAAACTCAGGCTTTCATGGCTAGCTTAGTCTAAAAGTTAGAGACAAAATTATTATGATTTCTGTGGCTCAGTGCAGAAACAAATATCCATTGTTTACAAAGCACTGGGAAATTAAAAACATCCCTGACTATTCTCAATCTTTCAGAGAAGGCTTCCATAATAAAACTGTTTGTTATCTAGGAGTGCCTGATATGGAAGTAGAACAGGCCTCAGTTTTCTCCCAAGTTGTTCTCCAAGAAGATGCTGCATCTGCCAATCGTCCACCTGCAACCATTTTTTGGCAGCAAATGGGTTTTTTCTTCCTTATAAGGAAATAGACTGAACTCACCTTATCCAGTTCTTTCAGCACATTTAAAAAGAAACATTGTACTACAAATTATTTTATAAAAATAAAATATTTTTCCAAATATAAATAAACATCCTCTATTTGCAAGGCAAGCTGAGTCATAACCGCATCTTTTGCCCATTCCTATAAAATATTTCTCTAGCCTGAGGAGGACAGAATTTCAGCCAGATGCTACAATAGCTCATCTCCAATTGATCGATGTTGAAACAGAAGTGATACAGACAGACATTCCTCTTTTCAAATTCCTTGCATTGCTAGAGCTAGTGTATATGACAGTGGATGTTCAGGATTATAGCCACATCAGTAGAATTTCCAGACACTGACAATTCATCAGATGTTTGCTTATATGGAATTACTATTTTCCTCTTGTGTAAGTCTTTAAATGACAATTGCAAAAGAGAAGAGAGAGGTTCATATGGAAGATGGTCTGTAGAAAGGACTGACCTCTTTATTCAACAAATGAAGTTTAGTCCATTTAAATCTTGAAGAGACTAAAAAAGTTACAGTTGGGACTTCTTTGCAGACTGTTGCATTACTCCTAACAGATTTGACTTTCTGCTATCAGACACTTTGTAGATGGATTATAAATAGTGTGGTGCACTAAGCCTACAGCATTTTGCAGTGTAGGTAAGTGAGTGAATCTTTTATTTCATTTTAGGTTAAAGAGCTACAGAGAGTAAAGAACACAAACGTGTTTATAATTCTAAAAAAGATCACATACTTGTAAGAATTCCTTACACTATTACAAAGATTCCTATCTGCAAAACTTTAGCTTTGATAACAAATGGACAATGATATATTTTCTACTCACAGATGCATCTGGATGCAAAATAGCTGTCTGTGGCTGGGGTAAATTTATTGAATGGACAGAGAAACTCAAATACCTATGTTAATAATAGCTATATAGAAAGTATATATATTTTAATTTCTCTAAATCAGCTATAACTTTCAACCCACTGAAAATAACTGTGAGTAAAATTTTTGTCTCTGAAATGCAGGTTGTGAATGTAATGCAAAACCAGTTTTTTGAAGTGAAATCTTTAAGTTAGGGAATCCCAGATATTTCTTATAATACCACCCAAATGAAAGGCAGCTCTAAACTTAGATTGACTACTTCTCTGAAAATGCTCTCTTAAAATAAACATACTCCCTCACTTTTGGGTTGGTTCTGAGTTCCTCTCTGCAACTGTGCATGCAAGGCTTGTGAAAATAAAAAGCAATTGAAGATACTAATGAGAAAAAAAATAGGAATTTAAAATCGATTCCTATTTACTAAATATTCACATGTAAAAACGAAGGCTTCCTGATTTGAAAACTAGAAGTAACCTTCTGTGATAGATTCAGGTTTAGCTATCACAACTGACGGCCCAGAGACTTTATGAACTAGTTTAGTCAGTATTTCCTTCATCTTGGATTATTTTGTCCACTTAGACTCACTCCAGTGGTGTCCCTTCACTTTTAATGAAGTGTGTCAAAGTCTTTCTAAAGGTTTCATCCAAGTTTCAGGGATAAAAACTTGAGAAAAAAGTATCTGGTCTATAGAGATGTTTGAAAAAGGTTGTTAACTACATCTTAGCTGATATATGTCTGCTGCATTTACTCTTGTGTCCACAAATTAATTGTTAAAGTTTAATAAGCACATTAATTTACTTATACTGCAGTACATCTTGTTGCAGTGTTTCCCAGAAAACAAAGAGAAACTTACTGTGAATAAAGTAACCTATTAGCCTGGCAGCACTTCTACTCACTTAATTTACTGAAATATGTACAGGTCGTATGTCCTAGATGAAGAGGCTAGAACTTGTCCAAGTCACTTAGTTTTAAAACAAAGTAAAAAAAGCAACATGCTCTGTTTTGGTTTTTTTCTTCTGTTAAAAAAAAAAAAGTCAAGTCATCTGTAAAGGAGCTATCATATCTCCTTTAACTGCTGCCACTGGTTACATCCAGAGAAGGAGAATCTTTATACTTTGTTCAGACATAAGCTGGCAAAACTCCCAGCAATTCCTCTTTGTGCTGGAACAGGAATGTTTATGCAAGCATATTAAATGAAAACATTATTCAAAAATACATTTTACAATATAGTAATGCTGCCAGAGAGCAGCATGTCATATGGATGCAACTCCTTCATTGTGTGAACTCTCAAACTGTTTCTAGGGTTGCCTTTCTTCTGTTTACTAGTCTTGTTATAAGTGGAAAAAGAGATCAAAAGCAAAGGAAATTAGAAATAAGACTGAAAAAATGCAAACATATAATACTTTTTGTGTTATATATTCTCTATTTCTCTCATTCTATATATATTTAATATCTCTCTAGATCAATTTTTTTTCTGTTATGTTTAAGTGCATTAATTTCTCTTAATGGCAGATAGATATATTTAAAAAAACACCAAATTACAAGTACCTATGGATGCACAATCCATTTAAGATATATTCTGAGTTTTTTTTCTGGTATTTGATGGGCATTTCCTGGAATTGTAATTCATGCTTATTGCCTCTTGCCTTGTCATTAAGCATCAGTAAGAAGAGTCATCTCCATATTCTTTGCACCTCTTTACATATTCTTTACATCATGTTTACAAACATCTGCACTATATGTTTGTACACATTGATAACATTCCCCAAGCCTCCTCTTCTGTATAATAGTCTCCCAGCCATTTCCTGCACTCAAAGTTCCTTTTTGGGCAAGGAGAGTAGCACATTATATACATAAGTTAAAAATTTATTATTAGTCTAGTTGAAATCTTAGAAGTCTAATCAAAACATTATTATTAGTTAAGTGGCAGCATTGCTAGGATTTAGAGATTTAGGGAAGTAGAGCTATCTATGAGAGGCAATATCATGTGTGTAGATAGCTTTCTTTCTTCTGTATCTCAAACCCTGTTACTTGTCTTTTATAACCTAGACCACACTTGTTTAATAGTTTAAATCTCTCTTTCATTTGTATCTGCCCAGAATTTCTCATTTGGAGTTTCTTCTTTATGAAAAGCATTTTTTTTCCTAACATCTGATATATGAGAAAGATTTTCTCCCTCCACATACTTCCTCATCTTGCTGAAATATTAGGGCCATTTTATATTTGTATCAGGATGAAAATTTTTTCCTATTTTCTGCTATTTCTGGTGATAAAATATTTTGGGTAGGAAGTGTTTTAGGTAAATGAAGCAATTCTCTAGAAGAGCCTAAACGGTTCTCTGAGAAAGTCATATCTCTACATACGTCTGCAAAGCTTCCAAGTAGTTTGGGCGTTCTTTCCCCCAATAATATAAGTTGTTTCTACTCCACCACTACCAATATTTTTATTTGTACAATTTTCACATTCGATACCAGAGGAATTTTCTGTGAATAACATTTTCTCCTCTGGGTGACAGACACTGTGTGTACTTCACTGAAATTAATCTGCAGTGAAAGGTTTGTAAAAATGTAGAGAATAAATGTAGGAATAACAGCTGTGTGGGAATTGGCTGCCTGAGAGTAGAAAAAACAACACAGTTACTAAAGGCAAATAGTAAGGCATATCTTACTTTTTACCTTTAATGTTCTTTAATGTGGAAAAACTTGGTCAATGACTTTGAAGTGCTGATATTACAGTGGCATTCATCTAGTATTTGCAGGTAGTAAACAAATACTTTCCACAAGGGAGCATCCATATTTTCCATCTTTCTTCTTAAGGCACAAAGATTACAGGAAAAAGAGGAAAATTTTGCTGGGGTGGTAGATTTCATGTCTTTATACATGCTATACTGTGCATGACTTTTTGTAGTTGATTAAAATGGGCATTTGAGAAGACTTTGGGGTTCAATATTGATGAATATGAATGTTGATAAATATAGTTTAATTTTGGGATAAAAATGCATGGAAACCTTACAGTGTAAAAGACCTGTTAAAAATTACAGAATGTACAATGTGTAATCAGACACTTCTGGGCTTTTTTCATATTCCTAAATTTTCCTGAGAAGTAGGTAGTATTCTGTATAAAGGACAAATGAAGAGATGCTAGAAAGCAGAGCAATGAAGTAACAGATTGCTGCTACCCTGTGTATGGGACTGTTTCTGTGCATCTAAATCAGTGTGACTGTGCTTTCTGTCTCATAGGGTTCATGTCATACAGATCAGCTGACTAGGCTCTACTGAAAGAGGTCTAGATGTTAAGGGAATGATTATATGGTGATATTTGTCTTTTTCGCTATTCAGGTGGTTCAAATAATTCCACAACATAGTTCACATTACACTGCATCCTTTAGTGAAGTACCATAATAGTTTCAGGTCAAGATTAGGGGAAGTATTCATCTTTACATTCATCCTGAACATTAAATGACTACTTTTAGACTGCCACATAATAAACTGTACGTGCTTGCAACAGTTTCCTCCATAGTATCCACCTTGATGTCTCATAACAAAAATTTAATATTGCAAGGAGACATTTCTTGAATTGTCTCATCATTTAAATATTCAAATGTGCATAATTTTTATTTGGAATATTGTTGGGATTATTGATAATTACATTAGGGAAAAATATGTGAGGATTCAGAAAAAAAATAAAAAAAGAGGATTACAAACTTCTTGTGTTCTATCTATATGGAGCAAAAGTTTTTCCTAACATAAACATAAAGCTAGAAAGACATTCTGGTGTCTGTGTCTATCCGAATAATTTCATGTTACTTAAGAATGTTATTTTAATGCCAGTTATTGAACAAATGTTTTGGGGAAAATGTCATCTTTGAATGTGGGAGATAATAGAATTGTACCTCTACTTCCATATTAGACTGTAATTTTGATTAGTAGTAATGGGAAATGGAAAAGAAGGGTTTTAACAGTCAAGAACAATCAAGATTTACTATTCTCTAATTCTAAGTACATATTTACAAGAAATCTTTCTACCAAGCAGAACAAAACTGTTTTCTGTCCTGAATTATTAAGAAGAAGAAATTGAGCCCCCATGACATAGGATGGGGCTGAGCAGGTATCGCGTGGAATAGGCACGGCCCTGTCAGATAGCCTCCTGCTCAGACTACGAAGCTTCTAAATAAGAAAGCTACTTATGAAGAAGAAGCCTTTGAAGGATAATGGACTGATCAGTGGAAGCAGCATGCACTATTGTAGTCACGAAATTGCTCTGAACTTAGTAAAAAATGTAATTTGGTTGTGGGGGAAACTACTGAGGCAGCAGTGCCAAATCCGCTTCTGGGACATCCTACTCCCTAGACTCAGGCGGTGTGCTGGGGAAGCCAACTAAAATACTTTAGTGCAATGAAACCAAGAGAAATTTATAAATAAACTGAAGGACACTGACATTCTAATTCAACAGCCAGTCGTGTGCCTAGTTAAGAAGGTCAGAAACTGACTTTTAAAGACAGTTTGTCTTGGATGGAGACAATTATGCAATTTAATTCTTAAAGCACCAAGGAGCACAAAAAAGTATAGGAAAAGGAAAACAGTTCTTATATTAAATATGTATATACATATATATTTAATAGAACACAGAACAATGGTCATAAAAAACAAAGAAAGAAGCCCCTTTTTTTAGCTCTTAGTCCAGTCTCATGGCTTTGAGAAGATGGCTGCTGTGACGAAGACGGCAACTGCAGTCCTTGCTGAGATGCAGCCCAGACAGAGCTGCAGGCAAATGCATTCTCACCAGTGCTCCAGTTGAACAAAAGGGAAGAAAAGAAAACCCCTGTGGTGAAGTATCTCTCCCAGAGGTTTGAGCTGCAAAAGATCTGTAGAAGGGGCACTGGGAAGACTGGTTACACTGCTCGATGCATTTTGCGTTGGGAGCTGAGTCTACGCCTGTCTGCACTGAGTGGTGCCCAGCCCCTGAGAGCCCACTCCTGACTCAGCACAGAGACAGTTTTGGTTCCGTCAGTCTATCAGCCGCTGTGCCCCAGAACTTCCAAGAGTTCTTTGCAGCTGCTGTTCTTCTGCCACCACTGCCAGCACTATGTGGAGCCTCATGGACAAGCAGGTCTGTGGCTGGGAGGAGGGTATCCCCGGGGTGGGGAAGGAGACAGAGCAGACCCCGCACACTCCCTGCTGTCACCGCCTCCCACTGTCTGTGCCTTGGCAGGGCTCCAGCCCCAGCCCACATCTCTCCTCAGGCCAGCAGTCACCACTGTCTGCATTGTGGGTGGCACTGCTCACTGCCACATGGAGCAGCCACCTCTGGAACCATGAGAGACTAGGAGGGGCTGCTGGGATCCACACCTCGGTGTGCCCAGCCAGCAGAAGGCAAGGGATATGCCCCTGGCACTGGTCCAGCTCCACTGCCTGGAGAAACTGGCGAGACTCTATTGGTATTGGGGGGCAAAAACAGGCAAAATTTGAAACAATACCACAGTTTAAAGGAAGAGTGCATGCAATGATAAAATCAAAAGCATTTTGGAGGGATTTTACATAGTAACTTGTGCAGCATTTGACATTTAAAACCCTTGAAGTCTAAATATAATACTAAATATATGCGTAGGTATTTCATATCTTTCTTGGAATCAGCATTGTTCCATTAAGTAGTACAAAGAAAAATAAGGGAAAAATGTCCTGCTTCACTGGTCTGTAAATTGACTGCTGGGTGACCCACACCTTTATAGAAAGAAAGCTCTTGTAATTTGCAGAAGTAGGAAAAGTACAAGTTCCTTATGTAGAAGGATCCTCTTAGGGAAACCCAGCAAGACATGCAACTAACACATGAATTTTAAAAAAGTGCCTTTTGTGCGAATGTAGTGATTTTTCTGAGTGTTTTTTAAGATGTTAAATATTCAAAGGAGGTAGTAGGGAATGGTTTTCAACTATAGGTTTTTTTGTTTGGTCTTGCATTATATTTCAAATATTTTGAATGTGCCTTATGTTTTTCAACAGAACTGAAAAAGTTTTTATGATTTTGATATTCATAAAAACCCTGAAACTTAAGGATATTTCAAATTACATCCAACATGTTAATTCTGTAATAACCTATTAGGCAGCATTAGATCCTTATAATTAAAATAATTTCCACACTGCTACAAACTGAAAAGGTGTCGTGGTTTTACCACAAATTTATCGATTTTGGACAAGAGATTCCGAGAGAAGCCACAGAGACTCCCAAAATGAAGAGAACACAAAAATATCACAGTTTATTTTAGCGCACACACAAAACCCGACACATAAAGTGCAACAAACAAACAAATTAAGTTGCCCAGGGCCCGTTTTGGGATGAGGGCGCTCTGGAAATAGTGCTGGTCTCTCTCTGGGCCCCCTGGAGAGACGTCGGGGTAATTAGAGGAAGCACGTGGCCGATCTGAGGACCCCCTTAGCAGCGCGAGCTTCCGCCCGGCTTTGACTGAAGGAGAAACACTCAAGGAAAATTAGAAACCACGTGTGCCCCCCTCCTTCCTCTTCCCAATAGCCCAGGGAGGGATTTAGTGCTGATGAAAAAGATGTGGTCTTTGGGCCCCGGGCAGTAGCCGCCAATAATAGCCAGACAACTTGCCCCTGGGGGGGGGAAGAAAAAAACCACAAAGGAAAAAAAAAACAAAAGGGAAGAAACAACCCCCCTCCCCAAGGAAAGAAAATCCACCTCCCCGAAATCCACAAGGAAGAATGCAATTCCGAGAAAAAGGAAGTCCACCCCACCCCTCCAAGAGAGAAAAAAGAAAAGGAAAGAAAGAAAACCCTAATCACGAAAAAATGTAATCAAAAGAACGGCTCCCCATCCCAGAAAATTACCACACCAAGTAGCTGCGGTGGAATCTCTGACCCGTCATCCACGTCATCGCCGGCTCCGACGCAGTGGCAAAGAGCGGTGTTGCTCCTCTGAGCTCCAAGGCTGAAAAGNCGCCACAGCAAGCCGCGCCTGCGCTGCTGCCGGGCTTCGGGCGCGCCCCCACTCGGGGCCCAGGGCTTCCCCCGGCCACCCGGCGCCATGCCCGAGAGGAGAGACACGGCCCGGGCCGCCCCGGCCCGAGGCCCATGCCCCATCCCCTGGACACCGCACGGTCCAGCGAGAGCCCACCGGACGCTGCCCGCCAGAGCGTGCCCACCGGGCTCAGCCTCCCTGTGGTTCGGACCGCAGGCACAAGCCACTATGCCTGGCTTGGGTCTCCAAACCCCGGGGCTTGGCCGGGGCGTTCAGGACAGTGGCACGGGCGGTGGCAGCGCGGCTGCACAGCCTGCCCCAGCGCAGCCCCTGCTGCTCCATGGGGCCGCCCAGCTGTCGCCGCCGCTCTCGCCGGGGCTGAAGGGCATAGAGGAGCTGGCGGCGGGCGCCAGGCGGCCCCCCAGTCCAAGCGGGCGGGGGGGAAAAGTGTCGTTCCCACCCCCCCTTCCCCTGGCCCAACCACTGGCCCGCACGGCAGCAACAGAGACTTTCGATTTTAACCCTACAACAAAAGGATACTAACTATTACCAAAATTGTATCTGCTTTTTCTGCTTTGTAGTCTATGTATGTAAGATGTGCAACTTTATACTCACTTCATGAAGTCTTACAGTTTTTTTGTACTCTTAAATAAAGAGATTTAATATTGCAGAGAGGCTAACGGTGCCTTTTTCAGTTCTGCTAGCTGAATTATTGGGCATTTGCAGCTCAACTATCAGGAAGGTAATTTTCTCTTTTAAACAGTTTATGTTTCCTAAAATATTTTTCAGGTTATCTTGAAAATGGCTGCATTGTGATAAAGGGTTTGTGAATGAACACTGTTATTAAATGACTAAGGAGTTATTAAGGTGTGTAATGGTTGGCTTCTCTGTTCTCCTCAGAAGCAAAGTACAAGTTCACCTTTCTTTGTCTTTTAGATACTGAATTTCAGTTTAGCACTGTGGCTAGAACTGTAGCATATTCCAGTTCTGAACAGCCTTCACCATGGTGTAGTAGATGAGCTAATACATACTCCCTCCATCACCCCCCAGAGTAGGAGTTATCTGAAAAGAGATTTCAGTGTGGACATTAACATTCCTTAATGCTAGTGTGGACTGAATGATTGAAAGTAATATACTGTGAATCTTAACTGTTGTCAAGGTGATGTAGGGTTAAAAAGGGGTTTGATACAGTGGCTGCTGTGGACTTTTTTTCATTGTTTTGCACAGATTTAATTTTTTAGAAAGCAATTTCAAAGGTAGTTAATTATTTTCTTAAAGAGACTTCATGAATAATGTAATATGGATATAGAATGACACATTGAAGAGGAAGAATGGTGGAGATAAAACATCTTCAGTAGAAAAAAAAAATGTTGAGATTTGTTGTGTAGGATGGCTGCTTCAGGTCAGAAAAACTGGAGGGGGTCTCTGGAGAGTGAAGGGAAGAATAGTTAGAGAGGTACATGACAGTAGGTCTGAACAAGAACATACAGAGCATCCAGAAAAGTTTCAACACTAATAATCAAGTAGAACTGTCTTTATTTAACAATCCAGTAAAAGATCTTAGCCTATGGCTTTATAAAGCACCTTCTGTATACTCTGTGAATTTTCCCACAGGATCTCACTGATACTGGAATTGCTGAGATGTGTTGAATGTGTAGCATGAAACAGCAATAAGTCAAAAGTCAGCAAAAGTCAAGGCTCAGCCAACTCATGATCCAAGAGGAAATTTAAAAGTCAACTCATTAAATATTACCAAATTAAAGGTAGTCTTTATTCAGTCCAGAACAGGATGCCTCTGGGTTTGCCTCATCATAACAACACAATTTTTGCTTTCCTTATAAACTCTGCCATACCAATGCCTTTGCTGATCTTTATTTGAGAAGACAAGCAGCAGTGTTACTTCAGGTCACTGTAGTTCAGATTTTGTGGATCTTTGAAAATCTGAGTCTCAAATCAGTCAACAATGTTTGACGTATGTTCATCCCTAATGAAATCAAAATTGAGTTGACCTCATATGGACTAACTCTAAATGAATAAGAAGCCTAAAAGTTTGGAGCGAGACATAATTATTGCCAAAAAACTAAATAGGAAATCCGACTTGTAATCCTACCTGTATGCATTTTTTTAGAGCTGAATGTTAATGAAACAACAAATATATTGATGTGGACTTTTGAGATACTTAATGGATCAGTGATTGTTCTCCTATTATATACATATTTCATCAAATTATTAAGAACAACATTTTACAACTGTAAATAATTTAAATTACTCAGTGGTTTTCAAAGACGCAGGATACATGGTGGCAGCCGTTCCAAAGAGGCTATTTATGAATGTCAATAAGTATTTAATCTATTTTAAGAGTGAAATTGTCATTAAATAGATAAAATACTGAAATGTTTTCATTCTCCCACAACTAATTTAAATATCTATCCTTAAACAGGCAGTTAAAGTAAGAAGTTAAAGAAAGGAAGTTTGTAACATGATAGATGAAAGAGAATAAATCCAAGCTTCCTGAATGAAAGAAAAAAAAGTTTAGTTGGCAGATATTGAAAAACCTATTTATGTTGGGTATCTTGCCACTGAATTTGCTCTCCTTTTGCATAGATCGGAGATTAATAAAAATGTTATATACAAAACCATATAGAAAATTCAGTTCCAAGAAACTATGGTTTCTTAAAGAAACAGTGATTAGATCAGATGTCAGATTTAACTATCTTTTAATAACACAGAAAATGTAAGTGCAAAATTTTTAAAAGTTGATTTACCATTACCCATAGTGTGAAAATAAATAAAAATGGCGTAATTTCTTTCTCACAAGATTCTACCTTTGAAAAATTAGAGCAAATTTTCTCAAATACTAGATCTAAGCAAAGGTGAGTGGTAAACTTTAGATAACCAGCTCCAAAGGCACTGTCTTCTGTCTTGATTGTTAATAGACTTGGATGGATGTAAGTATTGTTGTATAGAATAAGTCCTTCTGCTTTCAACTCTTTTGAATTGGAGATGAATTCATAATGTTAGCAGTAACTGTACACTGAGCTAGCACATGCAAATATAGCCAGGATATGCCAAGAAAGACAATTTACTGTGTTTCTAGTGAGAAGTTGTAGGAAAATTATTTTTATGGCTAATATATTTATCAAGCCTTGAATTTATTAATGCTTTCAGAGGTCTGTGGTTTTGAAATTTTTATGATGTTTACTTGTCATCCTACCCTTGTTCTGTGTCTTAAGTTATATTTTAATATTACATCCTTGGAGACAGTGGATTATTGAAGACCAGGTGACTTAATTTACTTTCCAGTGGCCTACTTATGGACCCTGAACTCTTGCAAGGTTGTTGTTACAATGATTTTCTGTAATCTTCATAATAACATGCAGAGGAAGTATGTGGATTGTCACATGAATAGTTGTGTTACAGAGCAGATACTAGAATAAGTATTACAATGGTGGAAGTTATATCCAGATCCTGGCAACTCAGTAAAGAGAAAGGTGTACAACTTAAAATTTGAACAGGAAAGCTGGCTCAGAGGAGACAGTTTAGGGAATATTTTAGCCCTTGCAGACCTTGATTCAGATAGAGAAAGAAGCAGAAAGCTGTTGAACAGATGTGTTACGAAGAAATAGCCAGTGGTTTTAAGGAGAATCTTGTCAGTTTGATTTAATAGCATACTTGATCGTGTAGCTTTATAGGTCTTTCCTTACATAAACTACAGATTATGTGAAGTTTGAATCTTCACCTATGTAAAGTTGAACTGTTTTCATTAACTAATCAAGACTAATGTTTGGGGGGTTTTCATTGGTTCTTTGTGGGATAGTGTACGCAGGTAGACTAGATTATGTGCAGATGTCTTTTCCAGACCTAATTATACTGTAGTACAGAAATATTTATATTTGTCATAAGGAATCTGAAAATTTAACTTTTTTTTAATTTCTAACTTTGAATACCTCCCCTTGAATAATTCCATTTATCTATTTTAATCTTCAGGTTCATAAAAATTGTTCAGGAAAAAAAGACAAAGTGTTATGATTGTATCCTTTATGCTCTTCAGGTTTTTGGCTAACTGGATTAAAAAAATTTCACAATACCAAAAATAACAGGTTTTTTTTTTCAAAATTGAAACTCACAAAAAAGTAAAAGCTGCTTAAAAATCTTTTCTTTACATTCAGAGATATATTTCATTGGTTTATATCTTTGTTATTTTAGACAAAATTAAAGACATGGCAGACCATTAGTTTAAGTACAACTATATCTTTTCATATTCAATTTTAAAATTTTTTTGTAATTCACATCTCACTTAGAGGTTTGAGTGAACTGTAGCTTCTTTGCTGCAGGCAGAATTACTTTTATAATTGAAGTGGATATTACTGTAGAAGTTTAAGGACAGGATACAAATATTTCAATTTTTTAATTGATATGTCAACCCACTTTACATATGTATACTGTCCAGATGTTTGATTTCCAGAGCATTATTTCCACTTTCTTTTGCCAATCAGTGCTGTGACTGAGAAAATCATCTGCTCCCTGTTTTTTAAGTAAGTCATTTATTTGTTTCTCAGAGATATTATTTGCAGCTTTTGGTTCCCAACAGTGAGTCACTTTTTTCTATTTTTTCAAAGGCTCTGATTTCAACTTTCAGTTCTTTTAACAAAATTATCTACTGTATTTCAGAAGATCATTCAAAAGAACTCATACTTTCTTAAAATACTTATTAATAACTTTGTGTTTTCAGATGTACTGAGAGTTTTTACTACTAATCACAACGAATAACTCTTAAGCAAAGAAATTTTTCTTAAAAATGGAAAGAGATACTGATCATCTAGAGACTGACAATTGAATGCTCTTAGACAATGTCTTTGAACTTAAAAATCAAAGCAGTATAACATATTCTTTTGAATTTAATGGCGTATTCTTGTGTGGCTAAATTTTTTCCTTTCTTAGGATTTCAATTTCTTGGAGATCATATTATGTGTTCTGAATTGTCACTAGGTCTCTTTAAGGCTTTAAATGTGCTCATACTCAACCACAGAATCTTGTGTTTCAAGGACTCTCATCTTTTAAATGAGAGATAATCTTTTAGATACAGACAAGGAAGAGTATATCTTATTAGTCCTTTGAATCTGAAACATGTTCAGTTAGTGTTTAGCTTCAGTATTCAAAAGAGTAAGAAGCTTTGCCTTAGAGACATACAAAACAGATCTAGACTCATTTAAACCTGCATTAATTTCTTTCTAGTAACTCTATCATAATGGGTTTTTAAACTCAAACTGCTGGGGAAATACAGCAGTATTAAAAAAACCAAAAACAAGCAACCACAACAAAATAAAAAAAAACCCTCCGAAACAAACAGGCAAACAAACAATCACAACAAAAACATGCTAATCTATGGAACAAGTCTTTATCACAGAATAGTTACATTTTGGTAAAACAAGGATGTCATGCTCTTCTGTATTTTTAATGAAACATAACATCAACATTTGCAGAAAAAACTTTTCTCCTGGTGATTCAAGTATACAAAATTAATTTACCATGAGTTTGGGTAGGATAGATCATATATCTTGACAGTTACTTAATAGACAACCTTGTGAAACAGAAGCTGTATCATAAGTAACGAGGTGCAGAAATTGAGCTGTTTTCTGTATAGTAAATATATCCCAAAGAACTATTTTCTCACTTCCTAGAAATACTATTAAAAAATGGATACAAACGATTTTTTTGCCTTAGAATGCACACATCTTACAAAATTATTTAAACCCACAGAAATATCAAACGTGCTTTGGTGCCTATAAGGGTGCTCTATAATGATATCTTGTCCTAACTAAACAATGTTAGACAGGTAATATTTGAGACACAGAAAATATTATGATACTTTGTTTTTACTGTACACAAAAATTTGCCCCACTAAATAGTCTGTCGATTGACTTTTGAGTTTAAATGGATAGATGCCCTATTATTCCCTGTAGATTCGTACAATATTGCTTTACTTAGATAGGACACCATCATGGCATAGAATTCCTTTTTGGTTTCATTCTAGTGAGTTGAAGGTAGGAACATTGTATATATAGTGGGTAAATCACTACCATTTGGATGATGCCCTGAAACATCTTCATCAAAGAGGCAGTTGCAGTAATTTTATTTCTTACAATAATTTTATTTCTGGGACTCTAATTTAATTCAAATTTCAGATTATACTTATTTAAAGATTAGCTTTTAAGAAACCATCCTTAAAAAAGAAACAACGTTGTTTAGTTTGAGCAATATTCCTGAGGCTTTCTTGAAATGCTTCTAGTTGCTGTGACAATTGTACTTTTACTGTTGGAAGCTCACTGAATAATTAATGCTGTAGTTGTTAAATAACATTTCCTGAAATGTGTCTTTGCAATATTACCTAAGTAAATATAACAAAAAACCTCAAGAAGCATTAATGGGAAGATTCCTGTTCTCATAATTAGGTGAAATGTGGTATCTTGGAACCTTTTCTTCATAAACCACCTTGCTTAGTGTATAACAGGTCTGCATCAGTACAATTGTTCTTTAAGACTTTGCCTGTGTTTTTTAATTTGTCTGTAATTTTTTTACCTAATAGTGTGTTGAATTTTATTTAACCTAAGCCCTAAAATTTGGAGTTATACTGTATTTTCACACATAAAACCTGTGGATTTTCTGGAGAAGTAAGCAAGAACGCTGGCTGATTCAGATGACTGGTTAATACAAGGTGAAGTTCAACCATGAATCCTTTTTTACTGAAAATTGTACCAGGATTTTTAGCTCTGTGTTCCCTGCTTCACTCCCCAAACCAGGGTGTCACTCCCAGACTCTGAAGTTTCTTGTTTTTTTGCAAGTCATATGCTATTATTTTTATTGCTATAACTGGGGCTATATTAGACTCAAAATAATTTTCTTGTAGCCTTATGAAATAAGGTGGATTATGTACAAGCAACATCAATATTGAGCCACATTGAGACACACACTGAATGAAAAGCTAGTTTCAGTTTCACTGTACAGTGAAACAGAAAATATGAGTTATTAAATTAGTTTGTTTCTGATATGACTGCTAAGATTGTATTTTTAAAAGGCCGAACTCATCAGTGGGTTTTCAGGCATGGAAAGGTCAAAGGAAAGAGGGTATGGTGCCTAAATAAATAAATGTTTCTTCTTACAGAACTATCTGGTCTACTGCTCCAAGGAAATAGAGTAGAGTAACCCTTTAATTAGTGCCACTGCATGTTTAGTTCATGAAACTGCTCACATTGTGCTGCATGGAAAAATATCTCTCATTCTGCTTTCATTTAGAGCTTCCTTTGAATGCATAGAATTTATTTTTTTTAACTCCACAGCTGAACTAGTAAATGTTATTAATATGAATTTTTGGTGTTGTTGTGTTTAATCAATTCTGAGCTTCTGACAGTATAATGAAAATTAAATATTTCTTTGTTGTTTGCTACAGAGTGCAAACATCCTCATAACAATGTCAGCTAATCTATTTATTTATTCTGCTTGAAAAATGAAATGTGATTTCTACTTAAAATTGCAGGTACAATTTCAAATTATTCTGTGGTCACAAAACTAATCAGTCTCTATCTTAAAAGCTATTAGTCATGTGAGAAAAGGGATAGATTTGCTATTTTCCTTAAAATTGTTCAAATTTCATAGAAGTTTCCACTAAATAAAAGCAGTACAAAACATTGCCACTTACCTAACATTTCAATTTTTAAAAGGAAATATTTAATATCAGAAAATATATTGCAAGTTGTTGAAGAGAATATGTATTTCTAATGACATGTAAAAAGCTGAGTAGTTTAGCCTATGTGGTGCATCAGAGCACTTTATGAACTTCTGAACATGGAGGGAAAAGCATGTCTTTTGCTATTTAAAAAAAACCCAACAACATAATGACGTCAAAAGAGCATGCAAAGATAACACCTTTTTCTCTACATACTTAAAATCTTTTTTGATATCTGAGCTGTAACATGAAAAAGCAGGAAGGAAAAAAAAAAGATTTAGATTCAAAGCAGTTTCAGACTTTCCTTTTTGTCTCTCTCACCCTTCCTTTTCTCTTTCTTTACCTCATGCACTTCAAGGTGTTTTAAATTTGAGTTGGAACCCCTTTCTAATACTTAGGGTTAAAACCCTTTTAGCTATAATAAGCTCTGTAAAACTCTATGAACTATGTAGGGACCTTAATGTCTCACATTTTATTTTGAGAAATACTGAATTTACCACTCAGTTAACAGCTTTAGTTGTAGCAGTGTCCACCATCAACGGCATGAAATATATCAAATCCAAATGCTGGATTCTGCACCTGGGACAAAATAACCTTGGGGGCAAATATAAACTGGGAGAGGAGTGGCTGGAGAGCAGCCCTGAAGAGAGAGATTTGGTGGGCAGCAACTCCGTGTGAGTCAGCAGTGTGCCTAGGCATCCCAGAGGCCAATCCGCTTCCTGGGGAGCACCAAGCACAGCACAACCAGCTGGTCAACAGAGGTGATTGTCCTGCCACATTCGGTCTTAGGGTGACTTCCCCTTTGTGGTTGTGGGCCACATAGTTCAAGAAGGATGTGAAGGCCCTTGGATGCATCCAGAGAAGGGTAACAAAGATGGTGACAGGGATGGAAGGAGTGTCCTGTGGGGAGGGGCTAGGGAGTCTGGGTCTGTCTAGTTTGAAGAGAAGGAGGCTGAGGAGTGACCTCACTGCTCTTTACAGCTTCCTAAGG
The DNA here is from genome assembly GCA_013400695.1 of Neodrepanis coruscans. NCBI lineage: Eukaryota > Metazoa > Chordata > Aves > Passeriformes > Philepittidae > Neodrepanis > Neodrepanis coruscans. The sequence goes on along the minus strand of VYZS01007511.1, from coordinate 24,450 downwards.
AGAAGCAGCGAGGGAGGTGCTGAGCTTTTCTCCTTGTTTTCAAGTGGTAGGATGTGGGGGAATGATTCAAAGCTGTGCCAGGGGACGTTTAAACGTCACATTAGGAAGCATTTCTTTACCAAGAACTAATGCTGAAACAGACTTTCTAGAGAGGTGGTTGATGCCCCAAGCCTGCCAGTGTTTAAGAGGCATCTGGGCAACTACCTTAATAATTTTCTTTATTTTTTGATCACCCATGAAGCACTCAGGCAGTTGTATTGGATGACTACCGTGGGTCCAGACTATGATACAATGTCCAAAGTATGTAAACATCAGATATCAGAACGTCTCATGACCTGCTGTGGCTCTAAGACATTGGCAGAAGTGACTCCTGGATGGCTTGTGACCGTTATTCTTTTTTTATATTTGCTGTATTAAACCAAAATAATTATGGAGTATAAAAGTAGATGAATTTGCAATAAACCAGACTCCATTCTGGGAGTTCATTTGCCCAGTACAATCTTGTATATAGTCTTTCTTTCCTGGATCCTCTGAAGAACCATGCTATTCTAAGGCCCTATCCTTTTCATAGTGGCTGTGATTGCAGACGGTCCTCTCCAACTCTGCCAGATTGCTAAACCCTGTTTTTAACAGGCCAACACACAGCTGCTACAGACTACTGTAGATCCCTTCCAAATATTCTATTCTGTTCTGTTCTAGTCTAGTCTAGCCTAGTCTAGTCTATATTTGCACTTTGGAGAAGATGCATCCTAATTGATGACAAGAGGACATAAAGTGTTATATTGCAGGCTGTGAAGTCATGTCTTGCAAAATATTCAAGAGATAACAGATAAAATGTTTTTAATGGATGAAAGATATATGAAATTAAATATGCTCACATATAAATTCAAGACAAATAATTCCAATGTGAAAATAAAACTTAACCTGAAAATACCCAAATACTGTATCACTGTGATTTACTGAAGTATTGAAGTGTTAGAGGGAATAAAAATGGCTTGAATTTCATCTCATATGATCTTGACAGATCATTCTATAGTTGTTTTGACATTGGTGCCTTCTGTCTGTCAGATAGTACGTGGTAGATAACCTAAAAAAAATCCTCATTCACTTGTGTGTCACATTGATAACCTCTCTTTTACAACAGTTGCAAAGGGCATGCTGAGTAGTGCAAAGCTTGATATTTCTCTATACTTGGTCTTTAGGCCACAGGTCTTATGGTTTTCTGACTTTAATGCTGGCAGATACCACAGAAAAGCTGTTTTTCCATTTACTGACTTGCTAGTTTCCTTCCAGCTCATACCCAAAGCCTTTATACAAGTATTTTAAAAGTTTCCAACTGGAATTCCTGTAGACCTGTCTCATGGACTAGCTCACAACAGGATAACAAAGCAGAAGGCTAGGTAGATTGTAAGTATTGCTTCTGACATCCCATGATACATCTCTTTCGTGAGCAGCTTTCATCATGCAAAGGCACTTCCTTCTAGAAAAAAAAGTAAATATTCATCCCATAAAGCCACTCAAGGTATGTGAAGCCATTCTACATTTGGCTAGAAACTAGCTTCCGAATTTGATTTAGTTTGTGTATAGCTTACTGCTGTCGCCCATAGGTTCCAAAGTGACTGACCTTCAAAAAAGTTGTGGTAAGGTCTTATTAATCTAAACCTAAATCTAAATCTAAATCTAAATCTAAATCTAAATCTAAATCTAAATCTAAATCTAAATCTGAATCACTTCTTTCATATGTATTCTCCCACTTACCAGAACACTGAACACAAATAAATCTCACTTTTTCAAGAAATGTTTGACCTCCAGGAAACAGTTCTTCCACCTTGGTAAAACTTGGATTATAATTAAAAGCGAAAACTTTATAAACAATATTGTTTATTTAGATCATGTCTAAGATTTTAGTCTAACAATCAATGTTAAATAGCTTTATTGTTAATTGTTGGCTATTTTAAATAAATTCAACTTGTCATGTAACTTATGACATATGCTAATGTTGAAACTGAGAAATATATGCTTGTTTGTGAAAAGCTTAGAAAATTCAATTTTTTCACAGTAGTTGCTTGGAGGCTCTAAGCTTTCTTGATCCCAGATAGATGTTACTTCATTTCATCCTATATTTCTGCATAAGAACTGTGTCTTATCTCTTCTCTTTTATTTGGCTTCCAAAAACACAGGATGTTAAACTGATTTATCTCCCAATTCATTAAATCAAAGAGTTTTATGTTAATTTACACTGTAATAGAATCCAGAGATCTATGATTAAAGCCTTAGTTTCTGGAAAGTGCAAGTGGTTTTAAAATATGATGGTGATGATGATGATGAAGATGATACAGAAGGAAGGGAGAATCAGGATTCCCCCAGCTCTGAAGCAGAATGATGTTTTCATAGACCATTTAAACGGGATTTGAGAATAAAAGTTCATAATTTCTCTTTAAGCACTTAAATGAAAGTATCTCTACAACCTCTGAGTTGATCTCAGTATACTGCTAGATTTCTTTCAGTTTATCAAACTATGTTGTTTTGTTTTTTTTAAATTGAGATTTCAGCTAATCATATATTCTCATATCATCCAGTAGAGAATATCCAAATCTTTAATGTTCTATATTTTCTAGATGTCTTTTATCTGATCTTGCTCTTCTTTGGACTCTTCTCAGCTTTTTAGGATCATGGCAGAAATAGTCATATTTCTGGACCAGCTGCCACTTAACTAATTACCAAATAGGCTGCCAGTTCCGCAGATGGTCTTTTTATCTATCCCATTCTAGCTTCATTCCATTTTTACTATGTAATCTTGGTAGAACATAGTAGTGATGTTAATCTCAAATTCATTTCCCCTTCCTTCACCCCCTAGGCTACTGTATTTTAACCAGACTATTTAGTGTTTTCTTTTTCTCAGGTTGTGTTTTTGTTTGTTTGTATGTATGTTTGGGTTTTTGTTTTGTTTTTCTCTTTTTTATTTGTGTTTCAATTTTGGCTTGGCAGAGAGTCAGAAGAGTTATTCCTAATGTAAAAAAAAAGAAGAAACTATAAAATTTTAATGAGGTTTTCCAAGTGTGGACATCACTTCTTCCTCAATACAGTATAAATATTTGAAAGTTATGTTCTGTCTTTATTTAGGATAGTTACCATTTGTCAGGGAGCTACTAATAACTGCCCTGTGAGCAACTCTTACCCACTTTTCTCAGTTTGAATGTTTAAATGATTAATAACTCTTTTTCTCACTTTCCAAAATTGGAAAATTCAATAACTTGCAAAAAATATTGAAAAATAATTACTTGTGAGTTACAGGTTCCCCAAGCTAATTTCTTCTGCACTCTGCTGTGGATTCTACTAATTTTGGTTCTATTTATCCCTTGTCTTGTTTCCTCCATTGTTTTCCTGCATTGTTCTGATTTTGCATTCCTTTATAATGGAAAATCCCTGCTTAGAGGAAGGCTTAATATAAAACTAATTATATAACTATTTTTCTGTGTCATTCATTAACTGTTTTTTAGATTAGTAAAGATCTATTCAACTACATTTTATAAGCACACATAATAGCACGATCATTTAACCTGTTAGTAAGTGATGGTTTGTAAAATCTTTCCTAGTAATATTTCTTCTGTTTTTAATCTGCTCTTTTTCTGTCTTCAAGTTGCTTCCAAAGAGATTGTCAAAATAAATTATAACTGAAAGATTTGATTCTCGAATAAAGCACAGGAATAAATACATTATAAAAGCATAAACTTCCATCTAAAATTTGGACTATAGACTATTAGGACTCTCATTGTATCTTCAGTTTTATGACACTGATGTCTTTGTCTTGGTAATGATAACACAAATACATCCAGCTTTAACTTTGTAATGGCAAAACTGATCAAATTCAGGTAACACCCTCTTCTTTGTGTTAAGTTACTAAAGGAAATTACCAGCTTTCCAAAACACATCAAAAATTAATGAGAGGATAAATATTATGCTCAAAAGCTCCAATTGATAGATACTGACCTTTTTTTTTTTTCCTGTGTTTTATCCTGCTGTCAACCCAGCTAAAATATATCATTAGAATCTAATGTTTTAGCACAATAGTAGTTCTCTCTTCTTGCTTTTTCTCTTTTTATTGTTACTTGATTTCTTTTATTCTGGGGGGGGGAGTGTAAAATAACTTATCTTTTGGTCTCCACTCTGTGAAATAGGAGGGAGAAACTAAATGCCTTAAAAGATTTTCTGTGCCAAAATGCTGCAGGACCTTGGAGGAGGATTAAATGACTTAAAGG
>VYZS01007510.1:7256-18784 GCA_013400695.1 Neodrepanis coruscans | reverse complement strand
CAAAAGTCTACAGAACAAGAAGACTCAAACCATATTATGCGTCAGTGATGGAAAAGAGACAGTATTTTTATGGCACAGTGCAAAAACCAGTAAAAAAAGAGTAATTTAAACAATACCATGAGAAAAAAAAGCTACCAAAAAAGGGCAATTATTTTACCATTTATCTATTATTTTCTGTTACCAGTTCCACAATTTTTCTTATGAAACAAATCAAAATAATTTCCAAATTCTGAAGAGACATTATATTTGGTTATAGTAAAGTGATTAGTAAATGCACTCTAAAATTACTTTAGTGGCAACTTTTTCAGTAATATTAAAATTAATTATGGACAGTAAACTATGTAATTTTGTATTCATAATAAATTGAATATGCTCTCTGCTCTGAGCATATTGTAGCCTAGATTTAAAGGCTAAGAAAGAAGCAGTAATCAAAAGCCTGAAGACTGGGAAAACAGAAGATGTGCACTACTTTAAGTTGATGCAGTTATGGGTAATTATGGATAAATCATGGTGTTTTTCTGCATTGGATGGAAAGGGAATGGTTATCATTCAAATCCTCAAAGTGCTCAGCTATTCAAACCAACTAACAGACTCCTCTTGTACAAGCACTGCTGAAGCTTGTACAGCAAACTGGAGATGCAGAAAGCGGGATTGTGCCCAGTGCCCCTGCTTTGGAGCAATTATCAACACCTGGGTTGGCCACTTCTAGATCGATACAGCCTTTGACTTACCTCACTCAAGAGAGTTACAACATGTATTTTACACAAAAAAAACACTCCTAAAAGATATCTTTTTCAATTATCTTCTTCACTAAGCAAAGAAATAGTTATTCTAATTCCAAAAGAAACTCCTTCTAACTTGCTGAAATAACTCTCTGGTAATACAATTTAATTCAGAAAAGTATATTACAGCAGTATTGGCTCATGAAATTCACAATAGCATGCCAGTAGGTGGAGTGATTCTGGGTGAGTTTAAATCCAGCTATAAATTGCAGGTGAGAGCAAGGGTGCAGATACAATACAGGAAAATTAACTCAACCTGAGAAAACAAAAAAACCCAGCCATAATCCAGGCCCAGGTTGATTTCATTTTTAAAATAATATTACTGAGCTAATAGTTTCAATATTTATGTTCTTTTCAAATTGAATATTGAGTATTCTACCTGAAAAAGTGAAAGACATTTCAGATTAAAGGATTGCAGAACCTGACCATAACATGTCATTGTACATCTTTGTGAAGTACATATTTTACTAAATCAATGTAAACAAAACCCGTATTTTTAAGCCATGCAAAAAAAATCAGTTAAATTATAGGAAAATACATATCTTTCATTAATGAGAGCCAGAAAATTAAGCACAGGCACAGCATTAACTAATAAAATTAATATTATGGAATATCAAGAGACTAAAAGGGGAATACAGTATTTATTCCACATGATCTGAAAACTTCTGCCATGACCTCTATCTAGAAGTATGATGTAAAGTGCTGTTATATGTTGAAGCCCTAATATGTAAGAAACCACTAACGTTTTACCTTCTTGCTGTTCAGATGAAGGTAACAGATACCAGAGACTAAAAGATGTAAAGCACAAAGAAAAGAAAAGGCAGCATCTAGGAGCAAAGAAAGATGGGACAAAGATGTTAGTGTGACAGAGACACAAATTACTTCAGAAGGTGGCCCTTCATGCCAGGTTACTCCATTGAAATTAATATATTTAAATTATTTTAGAGGTTGTCAAAATTAGTATGGGAAAATATTTGCTGTTTCCAAAATGTCACATAATGGAAAAACATTTAAGAAGTAGTAATTGATTCTAATAAATATTTAATGTTAATGTAGGGCTTAGCAGTTGAAGTTGCATGCTGATCAGAAATGGACATCACTACTTGGTATTACCTGGTACAATTTCTTTGTGCTGGCATGAGAAAAATTAGTCAAGTTTCACTTTCAACATGATAAAAAAAAAGCATGATTTTTGTTTCAGATATCTGTTTTCATTTAAGAGGCATTAAAGAAATCCTCCTACCCTAAACTATAAGTTAGTTTTGGATAAACATTTTTTATTACTAGACAGATAAATGATTTTCAACCACATTACCATGTTTTGCCAATGAATGCACCTCTCTAGAGGTGCATCATCCACTATTCCTTTCACATTAAACATCATCAATATTTCAGTAATTTTGATTCATTTAAACAAAAGTTGAAGTCCAGCTTCCACCAAATATTTGACCTAACCATGCACATCATATGGAGTAATATTCATACAATTTTATGAAATGTTCTTGGTGAAAATCTTGCCTTAAATGAGCAGCTACTCAGCAGCTCATTTAAATAATAATAAAATAAATAATAAATGAGCAGCAAAATAATATCCATGAGGCCAGGATTTCTACCTCATCTTCAAAAATAGCTACTCAAGTAGAATCACAAGTAATTAGCCTTCATGCCACACCTACAATCTACTTGGCAGACCTGGTAGGGCTAAAAGCAATATATAGAAGTCATTGCCAAAGTGAGCCTGTGTTTATTAAAGTTTATTTTTATCTATACATACACAAATATTCCATTCTTAAGTATACAAATACTTCATTAAAAGTGGACCAGTATGTCTGGTATACTTTAAGCACTATCCTTTATATTTACACATATAGGCACATGTAACTGTTCTCATGCTTTGTGAAAGAACTATCACTGCCTAATTTTTTTGCTTTTCTTATGATATATTATCAAATAGTATGCATGTGCATTCATAAGAGGTCAACTTATATTTGTATATGAATATAAGGTCAATTTACATATGAATTCATCTCCTTCTCCATTTCCATGTAGTTTCTGCTTTTTTTCCCCATTACGTGTCTTGTGATCTGTGACTTTCACTTTTTGATAGCTGTTGTTGTAACATCATCCTAATCACTCTCCATTTCCAAAGAAAACAAATGTTTTCAAATTAGAGGGTAAAAAAAGACAAGTGACAACATCTTACCCTGAGGTGATAAAGCACTACTCCTGTACTGAGGATATCATCATCCATGGCCATTAGATGAGGTAAACTAGAATCTATTGTTATTCCAGCTTTTTCTTTGTTGATGTCCACACTGTATTCTTCCATGATAGCTTTCCTGTCTGTCCACTTACTTGTCCAGTCTTTGGTCAATTGTTCAATCTTAAAGAATAGGAGAGAACTGTTTCATTTACTAAGCAGGTCAATTTTTCTCATACACAAATTTCTTCAGAAAGATCAGCATTTTTTTCTGTTACTGGATGCAAAATTCTTTCATCAGTTGCAACGTGGGTGTATTTCCAATTACAGCACATTTCTGTGGCAAATAAAATTTTGAAAAAATCTGTACTACCACCAAGTGAAGCCAGTTTAATCTATTGGAGACTTATTCCCAGAATGAGCATGATCATGCTAACAAGTTATTTTGCCTGCCTCTAAGCAAAACTTAAGGTCTCCAAAACCTTCCCAGGTCACAGGTGATCGAATCTTAGTAATTTTAGCAAGTGTGCAATAATGTCATTTGAATAAATTGGAGGAATTTAATCTTAGAAGGGTCAGAGTCTGTATAATGAATTACTGTGATATATTTAGACAGCTTTAAATCAAAGAGTAGATTCTGTAGACTTAGTGATACACAATGGAGTATGTCCCACTGAGGACACAAGACTTTCATCATAAATTGGTAGAGTGCACTCAACATGCATTAAGAATGGTAGTTTCCTGAAACTTCAGAGCAAGAAGGAAATGATTAACACAAAAGCATTTTCACAATGGTTTCAGAACTACAGCAACATTATCCCTATCCCCCCTGGCTGAGTGAAACAGGAGATAGTTACAGCATGAAGTAAATCATACAGACCTTCATTTCATTCTGAAGGACCAGCTCAGTAAGATTTCCATCCCTGTCATCACTCCAAGAAGGACTGGAATTCCTCTACATAAACAACAGCCATCAAGATCTACATGTTAGTTTCCTTATTCACAACTGGCAAGCATGTTATTTCACTGTCCAGCATTTCAAGATGATGAACTCGGGAGTTCACGTGCTGCCGTCTAGCATCTAGCCTACATCTCTCTAGCTATTGCATGCAATTTTTTGGGTGTAAAGAACTGCTGAAAAAGCAGTAAGACAGAGACACTTCCATGTAAATAATTCCTGAAGGGCAGTTCCCATCTCTCTCAGCAAAACATCCTCTCCAAGGCTTGGAAAATCAAGACACTATTATTATTCAAAAGGAGAAAAGCACCAGGGATACAATCTGTATTATGAGGGCTCATAGATGTTCACAACTTCTTTTGGGGGACAGAGCATTCAGGCAGGGTGGAACGGCCAAGATACTTTTGAGGTCACTAGAGTTCACAAGCCTGGCAGGAAAATTATATTAATCATTAATATTTTGTACTGTCTTGGTGCTTCCATATCCTTAAAATTAAAATATTTCTATTTCATGATATTTTTGGATAGGAAAACCATCCAACTTCATGAAAGGCAAGGAAATCCTTCAGAATCATTACATGACTACTTAGACTTCAAGTTCATCAATATAATGACAGAAAAAGGAGACATTACAAAAATGCAGTTAATACATAATAATTTTATATGAAAATATATCATAATTATAATAATTGCAAAATTACTCAGACAATGATTTAATTTTCCTCCAGCTACAATAAACATGGAAAGATAAACAGATCAGGTAAAAGTAAGCTACTGTGGCTGCCTAAAGTAACATAAAAGCTCCAGTAGGGAAGTGTTCCTACATACCAGTTCAAAGCTCATCAGCATGGTTTTCAACCTATCAATTTCTTCTCTCAGTTCTCTGATCAGTTTCACATTTGCATCCTGAAACATTGCGACATAGACCATTGGAAAAATCATCCTTAAAAAAAGTCTAGCTAAAGAAATCAATGCAGAGATATTTCAACAGGCAAGAAGAGGAAAACAGACAAACTCATAGCAGTACTCCTTGCTTCACTCTGCCAGGCCTCTGGAATGTGCTGCCTAGGCGCAGGTGGTTCAAACACAATATTTCTGCCACCAGTGATATCTGAAAACTAGTTATAGGCATACAGGTAATACACAGGCACATAGGCAATACAGATCCTAATTAAATTTGGGAAACCTTGGATTAGAAGGGTTTAATTCTGCCCAAATTCAACAGAGTATTGTTATGAAAGTATGTCTCTAAGATTTTATCCTTTTATCTATAGAAAAAATCTTGATATACTCAGGCCAAATCCCAAAAGAATTCTACTAAAGCTGTAAAGTCAATGTCTTAAAGATTAGGAAATACTGGTGTTGTGGGGTGGGGAAAATGTTTTCATTTTAAACCGTTTTTTTCCTTCTCTATGTGGGAGTGGGGGGTGCTTTGGACCTTTTTTTCCTTGTGCTTCCTAGGAAGTGGACTTGGGCGCAGGGAGTGCCCCATCCTGGCACCTTGCGAGGCTTTCCCCAGCCACCGCAGCCAGTGGGGCACCAGCGGTGTGGGCGGAACAGGGCTGGGAACACCACTCTTGCTGCTCAGGCCGCAGCTCTTGGCCTGTCTGGGGCCAGGGCGGTGGTGGCAGCAGCTGCCGAGCAGCTGCTCCTTGTCCTGGAGTGCCAGCAGCGATGGAACGTGTCCACTGCTTCCCTGCTGCTGCTGCAGCCCACGCTGTCGCTGGATGGAAACAGCAGTGTGGTGGGCAGGCGGTGCTCACCTGGGAGCCTGGCAGTGTGGCACAGAGGTGCCCAGCTGCTCTGCAGCCCCAGGGGGTGGCAACCCCTCTTGTGGCCCCCCCACCCTGCAGCAGGTATCCCCCCCATCTATGCCTGGCGGAGCGGCGCGGAGCAGCAGCTGCGGGAGGCAGCGGCAGCCCCTTTCATGGTCCCCTGAGGCGATGCCCTAGGGCTCCTCCGGGCCCCTGCGGCAGCCGCAGCAGGTGGGGCCACCCCCGTGGTAGCAGCAGTCAGCGTGCAGGGTGAGACCAGTCCCCAGGCCAGTGCCACTGTGTGGAGTGAACCTGCGGTGGCAGAGCACGGTGTCACTGGTGGCCCCAGGTCCCCAGGGCACCCACCCCAGTGCTGGCAGGGTGGCAGCAGTGGCCCCTCCTCCCAGCAAGCTGCAGCCACGAGTCATTTTGGTGGGAACACTGCCATGTTGACTTGTGGTAAAGTCTCAGGGAGGGGGTGGCGCCCAGTGCTGCCATCCAATGAAAAGGCAGCCTGCCCCGGAAGGGTGCCCCGAGAAAACGCGAGAACAGGCACTCTATAAAGGCAGCAGGCACAGAAGTCCTTTCTCTTTGCAGCTCAGCTTTCATCCCAGCTCCCTCTCAGCTCTGCTCCCTTGCCATCTCAGCTCTTTCTCTCTCCCCTGGCTCGGGCAGTAGTGTGGCTAGATTGACAGTGGAGGCAGTGCACTGCTGAGGACCATGCAGCTTCAAGCACTAGTGTCTCTTCCCCTTGGGGTCCTCTGGGGTTTCCTCATTCTCTTTATTTTCCAGCAGCTCCAGAGTGGGACCAGCGCCATCCACAGGCCAGCATCCCTTCCTTCCCTTGCTCCACCAGCTCAGCAGACAGCTCGGAGGAGCACAGCTTGTTTCTTTTTGCATTTTATTGTCGGGTTAAAGTTTTTGTAGTTCATAAATTACAGTGTTGTTGTTTCTCTATTTGATCTCTCATCACTTAATAACGCTCTCTAGTGTCCAAACCAGGACAACTGGAATCAAGACATTTTTTGAAACCTAAACTCAATGGATATCCCCTAAATGGATACACTGTGATTCAGTCCTTAAGTTATGTGATCACGTGTAACAGCAGCCTCAGGAAGAAGACCAAGTGAAGAATACTTAGAGAGCAGTAATTCAAGAATTCCATATTTATAGCATATGTATATGTAGATCCTTATTACAATGTATTCTATGAATTTTGCTGTGAAGACAGACAGAATTATGCCTTTCCCCATGGATTATTTTTAATGCTGATTCTTATTCCTATACTGTCTAAAACCTCCACAAACTATTAATCAAGCTGTTTTAACATCATGTCTTTGATTAGGAGAGTAGCTCTACCAATACTGAAGATAAAGACATAGATTAAACATATATGTCCTACCAATTCAAAGAGAAAGATGATTGAAATTCAGTGGAGAGAGATGAAGAATGTCAAATATCTGGGAAATTCTAAATGTTTTAAATTGTAGGGGATCAAAGAAATTATTTCTGTAATATCCAGGCTCCTATTTAGCTCATTAACATGGGAAAAAAGAAGCAAGAACTTTCTTCATAGCGCAGATATTCTGAATAAACCTTAAAAAACACACATAACAAAACGAGACAAAAATGAAAAGCAGAACACAAGACCTCACCTCATTCACTCTGGGCTTGTTAATAATATTTTTAGCATTTGAAGCATATCTCAAGGTACTCATGGTCTCATTGTAGCTGGAGCTGGCAGGAGAGATAGCTACAGACAGAAGAAAATGAGATAAGAAACACAATTTTAAAAAATAATCAGTTTAACGCACCACTTTTCAGAAAGGTATTTTTTTTTAGTCTCGGTTCTTTAAAAAACAAAACAGAAAATATCCTTAGGGTTATTTAATCAAGCTCTCAGAGAATGTCTTCTCAATGTTGTATTTATAACTGAATAAATCACTTAAAATCAAAGCTATGACCTTGGGAACTCTTAACGTTGTGCACAATCAGCATGCCTTTTCATTTCCTGGAGTATTCTATGAAGTATTTATGAAAATCTTTACAAGGACAGATTCTAAATCATATAGTCGTCTTCTCACTGCAGTAGTATATTAAGGGCACACTTAGTGACGTTAACAATAGAAACCAAACTCACTGGCAATCATAATGGTCTTGGAATTGCCCCCAAGACTGTCCTTCAAGAGCCAGGTAAGGATGGAGTCACGATATGGGATGTAAGCCGGTCGCCTGGTCCCACTGACGCTGCCTGTGGAAGGACTGTCTGTGTGACTGGTCTCCCCTTCGCTTGCTATGGAGTTAATGCTCTGGCAGCTGCTGAACATCTGTGAATTTTGTGCTGAAGGAGAAATACCACAGAGCTCAGGAAAGGGGTTATTGCTTTCTGTCATGGATAGTTAACTTTCTTAGACTTTACAACAATTTACAAAGACATCACAGCTGCTCTGTTCAGCTTTTTGTTGTAAATAAAAATAAACATTAAGATACAACACATGGTAAGTGAGTCATATGCTTTTACAACTACCCTTCCACATAAAGAACTAATGTGCTTACCTAAAGTAGATATGACAATTCCAAGTGTAACTAATGACTTGTTAATATTGGCACCTTCAGTAATTCTATCTTTACAGTAACTGGGATCAGCTCTTTCACTGTAGAACGTAAACATGAATATGACAATGCCAAAAAAAAAAAAAAAAAAAAAAAAGCTTAATTATAACATACAGTCAATATGAGTATTTTCAAGAAATACAAGAAAACAGAAATTATGAGGTTTGCAATTAAAAACCCATATGCTTTGAATACTTTACATTGCCCTCTATTTCAGAAAGTCCAAACAACCACGAGTAAAGGCTATTGGCGCAAGATTCTGTTCAAGAACAATCAAAAGACAAATTCAAGTCTGAACTGGGCAACCCAATCATATTGGTTCTGAATTTAACAAAACATCTTACATTTCACAACTCTGCAAGGATAGACTGGTTCAGTACAAAAGTCTTTATATCCCCTCAACACTACTTTCTCTGATCACACTTGCATGGCAATTCCCATTCTTGAGAAAAAAAAACGTTCTGTTCTATAACTCTTCAGCACAACTTCCATTTTCTGTTCTCTGTTACATCGAGCAAAACCACGTGTTCCTTACTGAAACGCATAGCTAAGATCAGAGACTAAGGATCTTTTGGAACATGAACAACATAAGCAGGGAGATATAACTATTTTCTCCTGCCCATGGCTAGGCAGCCATGAGGAATATATTACTTTTTTAACTCTCTTTTTAAGATCAGATTTAGTAATTCCAACAACTGCTGCAGGCGAAGCCAATTAGTAAGAATATAAGGCTGAATGGAATTACCTTAAATGTATGCAACAGCACAGGATTGGATCTGAGGACCCAGGAATTCCCTTCCCCAATGAAAACCAAAACCCAGTACACAAGAACAGATGACATAGACAGTATTAGCTTAATATTCCCTGTTACCATAGAAGAAAGTCAAACTTATTGTTAGTTAATGAAATCTTAAAATATTAAACTTCATCTTTTAAGGCAGTACTGGCAGGATCTTCAAAGAAAATTACCTCTTTGCCCCTCAGTATATTATTACCTGCCTGCAAGGTCCACTAAGTTGATCTTACTTGCAATTTCAGAGGGGAGATTGTTCTCCAATATAGCCTGGAGAGAAAAACATAAATAAGTAAGACTATTCCTCTTAATTAATTAATGAATATAAAATTGATGCGCTCTTTTGTTTGAAATCAAGTTATACATACGACTCACTGCCTTTCTTTGTAACCTTGACCCTATGACTATGTTCAAACTATTAACTAAACAGTCTCAAGAGTTTTCTCATCCGCTAGAGAAACTACCCTCTTACACCAATTTCCTCCTGGAAAAAAACTTTACTGCCTAGTGACTGTGAAAGGCCTTCTTGTAGATGTTGAAAAGTTATTTTCCACTAATGTATTCCAAAGGTCTTTTGTGAAGCTACAGAAAAATATCTCAAAATGTTCTGTGATTACAGGATGTTAGAAGTGTGAGATAGAAAAGGTTGGATCACTAAAAGTTGGATCACTAAATGAGTTCTTTGCCAGGGAAGGATATAATTCCTTCAGAGAAAGGCTGCATTGTCTCTGGGAGAGTACTGGATGCCAAATGCTAAAATATGAGGACATCTAAAAAGCTGGACAAATACAAAATTTTGGTGTTACACTAATGCTATAGTTCAATTAAGGACCCAAAAAAGTGTGACAAAACATAACTTCAAACATATTCGCACGCAATTTTCACAGCATCCTAGAAAGAATATTCATTTCAAAAGGCTGATTAAAACCTAAACCAATTCTTTTGAAAGTGAGTCTTTGGCATCACTTCTGACTACAAGCTTGCACAAAGGAACAGAATTCTTCAGTAAATGCTCAGCACATCAGGCAGTGTAGGAAGTGTAATACATCTGCAGTGTGATCCAAAGGAAATAAGTAACAGCTTCCACTGAGATTATTACAAACAGCACAAAATAGCGACAAGTAAACAATGCACAACATAGTGAACAATGCTTTTCAGCGTGAAAAGGAAGTTGGATTATTTTTAGCTAACCTGAGTGTAGTGGATGGTGAAGATAGCATGGGATCTGCTGCTGGCACTGTGAATATGTGTAGCTGCTGTGATTCTAGAAAGAAGAACAAACCAATCAATTACAAAGGGTTGCAGGGAAATGAAAAACAATAAATACAGCAGATAAATGAAGATGAAGGAATGTGAAACTTAGAGAATATGATAGGCTGCATTCTCAAATTTGATCACAGAGCATTTGGCAGAGAACCTGGAAGGGTGGAAACCAAGGATCCATTAGAGGTGTTTCTGTCCACCAGCAAGACTCTGAAGAAATATCTTAAAGCAGCCTTACAACACAGGGATAAGGAGTTGTGTAAGTATAGAACACAGCAGAGAAGCACAGCCAGCAAAAGCACTGAACAACTCACCCCCAAAACCACTGAATGTACCAGTCCAGCACATTTTCTCCACATTGTCCCCGTTTTTATTCCTTGGCACTTCCAAAGGGTCCAAAAAGCTTCATATCCCAATTCTGGGGCTCTTTTATGTCAAAGGGCTGATGTGGTTTTTTTACACTGTTAGAGGAGTCTTATGAGGTTAACCAGTCTACTCCTATGATTATTAAATGAACACAAGCACAGCAGGAGGAGCAGCAGCACCATCCCATTGTCTCTGTAATGCAAACTTTTGGAAATTCTACTTTCTTTATTGTTGTTTTAATTAGACAAACCCAAATAAAGCAGGATTTTGCCTAAGGCAGAAGATAGGTCACCAATTTTTTTATTTTTTCATTCTTGTAGCTTGCTTTTAGTATCAGCTACATGTGCAGCCTTTAGCATCAGTTTCACCAAGCCTGCCCTCAACAACAGTACATCATTTTAGTAGTACAGAAAAGGACTGTGGTACCATGCTTCTTTTACAAATCCAGCTGTCAGAGTACTGCAGAGACCAGTTGCACTAGAGAGCAGAGAGCCACAGTTGTGCATACACTACTGTGCACCCATGAGGACATGCAGGCATGACAACAAAGACAGGACTCTCCTTGCTGTTGCTCTCTACTTCCTATACTTCTTCCACAGCCATGCAAGTCAGCACTGCCGAAAGCTACAGGTAGCCTAGTGTATCATGGTTATAAGTGAGCCCAAACTGAGGCAGCAGGAGAACATAAACAGGCTACAGATGTCGGAGGAGGAAGAGGTAAAAGACGACAGAAAACAGCTCTACAGTGGGCAGGGAATATAAGGTAACAGCTCCGAAGTTTATGAAGAAAAAGAGAAAA
>VYZS01007509.1:3020-40234 GCA_013400695.1 Neodrepanis coruscans | reverse complement strand
GGGGGCCCAGAGAGAGACAAGCACTATCTCCAGAGCTTCCTCACCTCAAAGACGGGCCCTGGGAAACTTAATTTGTTTGTCTGTTTGCACTTTAGTTGTCGGGTTTTGTGGGTATGCGAAATAAACTGTGATATTTGTGTGCTTTCTTCATTTTGGGGTGTGTTTGTGACTTCTCTCAGAGTCTCTGGTCCAAAATCTCTGAATTTGTGGTAAAAACCACCACATGATACCAGTCTTTAAGCCACATATTTATCATATGGGTTCTCCTGTTCCTTTTGGCATTCTTCCCTGATACCAAAGGAATTGAGGAAAACACCGCCTGTGCTCCTTCAATAACTGACCTTAGCCCCCTGAAGTCCTTTTTGATTTCCCCAGGACTTCTGTCATTGACCTCATCACTGCTGACCTGAACAACCATCAGTGGGTAGTAATCAGAAGGCTGAATTAGTAGAGTGTCCTGGCAATATCCCTTACCCAGGCCCCAAGGAGGCATCAAACTCCCCTGTGGGATGGGTCCAGTCAGCATGCAGGGCCCTCATTTCCTCTCAGAAGGGAGTTGTAGTAAGCAACTCCTACAGCTACCCTTCTTTCTTTCTTAACACCCATAATTGTGATCTCTCTGGCTGACTGACTTGTTCTGGGCAACTGTCCTGTACCTCTCAACCTGAGCCCACCCCCTGCCTCTGCTGTCCCTGCTGCCTTGCTGACTGACTGTTTGTTTTGGTCTTATCTCTTGTTCTGAGGACCTTCATCTGAAAACCACGTGCGAAGTAGTAACTATTTTTAAAACATAGGATCTAAAATAAAATTCAGTGCCATGATGTACATGACCTGTTCACTTGAACTGGTTGTGTGTTATTGAGTGACATGAACACGCTTATTCTGTATTACTTGGCCTGTGATATGGGATTTTCTTTCTGGAGTGGCAATATCTGTTGTTAAAGATGTAGTGTTACTTGATCAGACAATGAGGAGGTTCTCTCAGCATCCTATTTTATTTTTTAATCTCTGTGAAAGCCCAAGAACTGCCTCAAGTGTGGTACAATTCAAAATTCAATAGTGTTTTACAGGAGATATTTCCTGCAAGAAACCTAAGATTCCATCTGGAGTGAAGAAAAAAAATTTTGCAGTACAATGAAATGGTGGTTTTCAATTTCTGATTGACAGGAGGTATGGAGTATTTGCAGTGAATATATGAAAGTATTGCTGAAGAAAATTTTCAGACATCACAAATTTGCTACTTGTAAAATTATGAGAGTTTCACAAATACGGTAAGGAAAGATTAAAACCCACTATTCTGTAGAAGTAGAGGCCGTGTTCTTTCCATCATGAGATATATAACACATATTACATATTTGTTTTAGGATGGGTGTGGTACAAGTGTGTTGTGAGGCATAAGTGAATTCCAAAGAGAGTTCACATTCTCAGTTTGTAAACAGACCTTTACAGATTTTCTAGCTGAAATAAGACATTAGCTCTCATACATGGCAGCTCTGAGCTCCGTAATGTGAGCGCAAATGCAGAAGAAGTCACTTTAAGAAGCATCAATGGGAAAAAAATGGATTTATTCTAGTGTTCCCACACCATCAACATTCAGACTGATTTGAAACTATGACGTACTATTATGGCAGTAGGAGCTCTTTTCCTCCTTCAAGGGTGTTAAAAATTGACACAAAAATAAATTATATATGAGAGACGAGTGGAGTATCCCAGGTGTTCTTGGAAAATGCTGCCATGAAAATTAAATAAAAACCCTTTTAAGACGATCTGAATGAACAGTCTTGCATGTTTCATAGTGAAGCCACTTGTCCACCATCACCACCTCACTGCAGAGGAGGGAAGAGACATATTGAGGGCTCTCGAGTTTTATGAATGATCGCAGTGAATCAGCACAGAGTGATTTAGCACAGGTGTTCTCTAATTGGGCTGCACAGGAAAAATTCCAAGTTCATTCAGCAATTATCAATGCCACTTTTTCCAGTGGGGAGTTCAAGTGAAAAATCTGCCTATTGGCATAAGAATAAAATGGCTAAGTGTGGTAAATACACACAATTTCAGTATCTCCTGTCCTTAATACAGAGCCTTTTAATGGCCTTATTTGTTAGAGGTACCTATTTAATTTCTATAAAGAGCATTTAAAATGTAGAATACTTTAAAAAGTCTCAACCAGTTCTGAAAGATTTACTATTGAAGGACTTGTGCTCCCTGTGTTTATTCTGAAATGACACCGCCCCTTTATCTGTGCCTTGTGGCAATTCTCAGCCCTTCTTCAGGCATCATTAAAATCTTATATGATTTTTATGATTGAATTTCTAAAGCCAGTTTGAGGGAGAATTAAAAAAAAAAAAAAGAACAGGAAAAATACATTTGCTTGGAGTGTTTGCTGTTTGGGATATTTTAGACAGTCAGAGATGAGAAGATATTGGGTTTTTCACAGGTTTAGGGTGAAAACCGAAAGTAATGTAATTAATTAAATCTGAAAACAAAATGGAACACTTATGTTCTTCAGTTCCTGGGAAAAATCCAGTGCACTTTTCATCAGAGTTTCTTTAGCCTCTTTAAGTCCTAATATTAAAGGATGACTGTTCTTGCATACTTTCAGTAATTAGAACATACTGGTTTTGAGCCAAGAGAGACAGGGTTCTGTGGAAAAACTTTTTCCCTTAAGAATATTTCTCAGGTCCTTTTTATCATCAGCTCTTTATATATCATGTTGCCAAAGCTAAAGAAAACTAAGTCTCCCTGTTAATACATTAGTCTCTGTGTTTCATATGTATGGAATACAATTTTTCTTTGTTGCATTTTCCCCTTAAAGCAAGCAAAGTTGCAAGTAGATTGGATCTCATAGCAGTGAGGTGCATGTTTTTCCTTCAAAATAAAAAATTGAAAGAAGTAAGACTGGCGGCTCTTTATTGTTGACAAAAACTGGGTTCAAATACCCTGTTGAACTGAAAAAGCAGTTTCCAGCCTACATTCAAGTTCTACCAGCCCTGGCTACTAGTCACAATTGTGGCCACAGCCATCCGAAGGACAGGTCTGACAGTTCCAGTCTGCTTGCCAGAATACCAGTGCAGGAGTACGCTTGGGCACACAGGATCCCAAAGCTCTGGAAGGTTCACTCTGACCACAGTGAATTCATGCAGCCCAGTTTACTGACTGAATTACATTAAACCCACTGTATGGGGCATAAATTCTTAAAGGTACAGGGAGTCCCATAAGAAGAGATTGGCTAATTGTCTGGTTCCTATCATAGTAAATGACATTTTCATCCCCTCTGAAAAGTAATCAGATACTTTTCACATCATCCTTACAATGGCTTTTTGGCATTCACTGAGAATGTAGTATAGCTGGGAATAAACCTGGGATTTCTATGCTGTGTCCTAATTGCCAGGCTCATTAGAAAAAAACCTTGCCGAGATTCAAAATAGATATACATGCTGTGCTGCTAAACTGGCTGATAGCACAGTGTGTTGGAAAGAGGCCAAAAAAGAGTTAGCTGTAAAGAGGTGCATCCAACAATTTGAAGGAGGTGATTCTTACCCTCTACTTTGCCCTAATGAGAACCTGGAACACTGTATCTGGCTCTGGGGTCTCAGCACAGGAATGACATAGACCTGAGTCCAAAGGAGGGACATGAAGACAATTAGAGGGATGGAGCACCTCTCCTATTAGAAAGGGCTGAGAGAGTTGGGGTTGTTCAGCATGGGGACAACACTGAGGATATCTCACTGTGGCCTTCCAGTACTAAAAGGGGGCTTATAAAAAAAGAGAGAATGACTTTTTACATGAAAAAATAGTGATAGGACAAGGGAGAAATATATTTAACTAAAGAACAAGAGATTTAGATTAACTTTTAAAAAGAAATTCTTTGCTGTGAGGGTGTTGAGTCACTGGTACATGTTGCCCAGGGAGGTGGTAGATGTCCCATCCGTGGAAGTGTTTAAGGCCATGTTGTTTAGAGCTCTGAGCAACCTGTTCTAGTGAAAGGTGTTCTTGCCCATGGCAGGAAGAGTGGAATTAGATAATCTTCAGGGCCCTTTCCAACCCAAGCCATTCTATAACTGATTATTTGGGAAAGAGATCCTGGACAACAGTGGGCAACAGACTGTGGTAAAAATTTATGTTTGGACGTGGATTAGTGGGAATAATCCTGTGAAAATTCATGGGTTTATGCACAGGTTCTATTTAGTATATTATTATAAATATAGACTAAGACAACACCTTATCTCACTGTACAAGATTTTTGTGTGAAATGTCGTGCCTTTCTTTGTGTGAAAGTGTCGTGGTTTTACCACAAATTTAGCGATTTTTTAACAAGAGATGTCCGAGAGAAGCCACAGACACACCTCAAAATGAAGAAAACACACAAATATCACAGTTTATTTCGCACACACAGAAAACCTGACAATAAAGTGCAACAAAACAGACAAATTAAGCTTCCCAGGGCCCGTGTTGGGATGAGGATGCTCTGGAATAGTGCTGGTCTCTCTCTCTGGAGCTCCCGAAGAGACACCGGGATAATTAGAGAAGGCCCGTGACTGATCTGAGGACCCTCAGCAGCGCGAGCTTCCGCTCGGCTTTTCTGAAGAAAAACACTCAAGACAGTTAGAAACCGTGAGCCCCCTCCATCTCCCTCTAGGCCCCCGGGAAGGGATTTCAGTGCTGATGGAAGAGATGTGGTCTTTTGAACCCGGGCAATAGCTGCAGATAATAGCCAGACCACCCACCCCCGGGGAAAAGAAAAAAAAACCACAAGGGGATAAAAAAAACCCGACCCCCCGAGGGAGAAGTCTGCCCCCCCAGGAATTCACGAGAAATAATGCGATTCTGAGAGAGAGAGAGAGAATCCACCCCTCCGAAGAGAAAAAAAGAAAAAATAATCATGAAAAGACATGATCACAAAGATAAAAAAAGGAAACGGCTCCCCCCCTTCCCAGGAAATACCACACCAAGCTGCCGCGGCAGAACTGCTGATCCGTCCTCCACATGGACGTAGGCACCGGCGCAGCGGCGAAGAGCGATGTTACCCCTAGGGTCTGCAAGGCCTCGTGTGCCCATGGAAATGCCATGACATGCCGGAAGCGATGTAAACACCGGAGGTGCAGGGGCACGCCGGCAAAATGGCGGCGCCCAGCCAGGATCGCCACACACCGGCGCCACTGGAGGAAGGGGGCCTCCGCTGGCAGTGCCAAACTGAGCAGCGCTGGGCCGTGCTGTGCCGTGCTGCTGTGGCCGCTGCAGGGGGTAGGAAGGGGCCCCCGCTGTGGGGCTGCCATGGCCGCACCGCGCTGCCGCCGGTGCCGCCGCCGCTCCCCCCACCACTGGGGGACGGCGGCCCCCACCATGCGGCCATCGCAGCCCCACCACACCAAGCCACGCTGCGCTGCGCCGCTGCCGGGCTGAGCCGGACCATGCCGTGCTGTGCCGCCGCCGGGGGGAAAGAGGCTACCAAAAACCACACGGGCACAGGTGCTGGCGCCGCCCGCAGCCCTCCACCGCCGGCTCCGGGCACGCCCTCGGCTCCCTCATATAGTAGGAAAAAAGGCCGTTTTTACTTTTGTTTTTACCCTACGACAGAAGGACAAGCAACTCTGTTTATGTCTGGGTTTATTTGCGCTTAACACAGTGATGAAATAAATGACTTTGTTTAGTTTCCATGGAATGAGTACACAACATTGACATTTGTTTATGCAGTAACAGACACATTTTTAAAATTCTTCTTCCTAAAGAAAAGATTTATTTTTAATTTTTTTTCTTCAGAGTAGAAAGGAAGGAGAAAGAAGCAAGATGTAGAGAAATGGGAAGCCTCCTTTCAGAACTGCCAGAAATGCATAACTAAAACTTGTGAAATCTGTATATTTAGACAAATGAACATATGCTTCTCTTTCATGTATTAGAGAGAAAAGACACAAAACAGTCTTTCTACAATTTACTTAGTGTGGGAAGTAGAGAGGGTTGCACTAAGTATGGTGGTATATTGACATTTCACACTTCTTAAACATAGGAAAGATTTGACCTGATCTCTATACTTCACCCTGCACACACAAAATCCCCAGCCTTTGAAATGTTCCTTTGGTCTGCTCAATTGTATTTATCCCAGAGCCAAAATTCTTAGTGCAATTGTAAAAAGCTCTGTGAGCTACAGATTCCAGAAAAGGGATTTGGGATGTTCAGAGGTCATAAGAAAAATAGAAGAATACTTTAACTCACCTGTCAAGTTCAAGATCAATATACTTTGCTTTCTATCCTTCAGCAGCTGGCTGGTACAGACATCTCAGACTCTCCAGAGTCTGCACTTCTTCACTTCTTCCATTCTGTATGCTAGGATTAAGGTTTCAAAATAAATCACATTTGGAAATCAG
The DNA here is from genome assembly GCA_013400695.1 of Neodrepanis coruscans. Classification (NCBI taxonomy): domain Eukaryota; kingdom Metazoa; phylum Chordata; class Aves; order Passeriformes; family Philepittidae; genus Neodrepanis; species Neodrepanis coruscans. Next base: position 33,872 of record VYZS01007509.1, on the reverse strand, counting down.
ATTCTCTAAAGTTTGCAGATGTTTGGTACTGAAGCTTTGGGATGAGTTGCTATTGAGGTACAAAAACAGTTGCATTTATATTAGCATTTCCTGTATATTCGAGCAAAGCTTGAAACATTACTCCTTCAACAACACAAAGAGATTGCAATGAAATTCTAAAAAATCCTTCAGAAAGCATTTCCACTTATCACATCTCTATGAGAAATATGAGAAGAATTTAAGAGAGATGTAGGAAAGGAAGAAATTCCATTACATAGCTATAAGGGAGCCAGTATGCAAAACGAGGTTTACCTAAATCCTCTCCATCTATAGGGTTAGCTCCTGAACTGACCTGAGATCTCAAAAACAATTTACGTCACTATAGTTAATCCTATAAACAACTACACTTATAAAGATTCTTCCTATTAATTCTGATTTTTCTGACTTCAATTGCCTACTTAAATGAAAAGTGGGTTTCAAAGATGATTAGAGGATTGGAGTATCTCTCTCATGTGGAAAGGCAGAAGGAGCTGGGCCTTTTTAACCTGGAGAAGAGAAGATTAAGAGGGGATCTTATATACATGACATATAAGTATATACATTGGTATATAAGTATCTAAAGAGAGGGTGTCAAGAGGATGGAGGCAGGCTCTTCTTGATGGTGCCAAGCAATAGGATGAGAGGCAATCGGCAGAAACTGGAACACATGAAGTTCTACCTGAACATGAGGAAGAACTTTACTGTGAGGGTTAACAAGCACTGAAACAGCCAGCCCAAAGAGGCTGCAGAGTCTCCTTTCCTGGAGACTTTAAAAAGCCATCTGGATACAAGCCTGAGTAACCTGCTATAGTGGATGCTGCTTGAGCTGGGAGGTTGGACTAAATGACCTCTAGTTCCCTTCCAATGTTATCCTTCTGTGATTCTGTGAAAATGCCTGCCCTGGGAAGAAAAGTGAAAGTTTACATCCCTTTTATAAGCCCCCAAAAGTCTTCCTGTCTGTTTTTCTAAGTTCACTCGGGTCATGCAGGTATGCTAAATTCTTACGGGATGAATAGAAACATTTTAATCTGGAATTTCCCTTGACATTAGAAGATATTATGATTTATTGAGTTGAGTCCCATCAAGTTGAATGGAGATGCAATTACTGGACCTCTTTCTTCTCTTCTAAACTTCTTACTATTTTGGAAAAGAACTTGGCAGGATAGGACTAGATTCTCACAATTTCCAGGTTTACAGCACAAGAGAAGGATCTTAGATAGATTCAGTGTTCTTTAGAACTGTCTAAAATCCCTACTTACTCAAACAAACACCTTTGACTTTTGTTTGGTGTGGCATGAGTTGCCCATGGTGGTGCCAATCTCTTGCTGTCCATTAAAGTAGTATGTTTCCACTTGACATCTGTATTTTAGGCAGTTAACATGAAGTGAGGAAATCATGACTGAATAATCACTTTTACCATGATACATTTACACATTGGGACTGAATGAGGGTTTGCAAAAGCAGTACTAATTCTACAACCGCTTAATTTTTAAGTGTTCTAACATTTTTAATATGTATGTTGCATACATATAGAGTTCCTCAATTTCCCTTAGAAAAGACACAGTTACAGTGGCATGATGTTTGAGGAGACAAATGGCTACTTGAAAAGTTCTTGCTTAACTCCCAAAGGAGGGCAGTTTCTGGTGTGTGGAACACCTAACGGCAGGAAGAACCTGGGAGCAGTGGTAACATGGTCATTGGAATCACAAACTGTAGAGATTGCATCTGCCAAATTGAAACAAAATCCAATTTTGAATTTTTTTGAAGGTAGAAACCTTGGGCAGTTTGTTAGTTTCATGCTTTTCATTTTACGTAGAATAAGCCAAAGTTGTATGTTTGATATTGGGACTTCCCTTCACTTCCCCACAAAATTTCAGGTGCTTGATGCATTAACTCAAAACTCCAGAAGTCTGTGAAGTGGTTACAGGATAAACTCATTACTTGTTAAATCTTGGGAAGGTATACTTTCCATGTGGATACAGCTTGCCTATTTTAACTAAAAATTCAAAATTTTTTAACCTGTGGCAGAACCTTAGCGTGAAGATTTGAGCCTATAATGTTAAAACTTGGCAGTTAGAATACAAAGTCTCATGAAAGAAGTTAAATTCTAGACATAGTTGCCTGTGCTGCTTGATACTCAGCTTGGCTCTCAAATCATAAAAGCACAGAGAGATGGCAGCTTTTCATTTGGAGTGATACAGTCTGCAGAGTGTCTTACTGTCTAAAACTCTTAGATGCTCCTGCATGTATGTTATTTTACTTTTCATATGGCATGGAAAATAAATAATTTTTAACATTTTAAGTTACTTACAGTGAAAAAAACTTCAGATATTTTTCTGACCAAATGACAGCTGCATGTTCCAATGTTTTGGGTTTTTTTTTTTGTATTTTTTCTTATCTCCTGCAGTTTTGTCTGTTGTTGTTTATATGCAAGAAAACACAGTAAATCAAAAGGTAAAAATTAAATATAATTAAGACTGCACATGCTGATCTAAAACAAAATATGGTCCCCTTTATTTTGTCATAGCGCTTAAGAAAATACCGTGAAGGCTTTTACTACTGTAACTAGGATCAGAGTGAAAAATAGCCAGACTTGAGTTCAAGTACTATCATACCTTGCTGCTAGAGAAGAGTTGCTCCTCCTGCTAAAAAAAGACATCACACCTAAGAAGATATCTGAGTTCATCTGTTTTACAGTCTACTCTTCTAGGAAATTCAGCTGAAGTGGCTTTGTGGCATAAATTGTTGTGCATGCAGAATTCACAGACAAATGCCTGTTCTTCACTGATGTATTCAAAAACCTCTGGTCTCACTGTCAAATACCTGCCACTTACAGTTTGCTGTTAACAAGAGCTGAGGGTGTTTAAACTTTTAACTCTAGGCATAGGAAAGACAAGGTGTGGTTTATCTGAAAGCATGCAGAAAAGATAAAAAATGAGAATGTTCTTCTGACTCTTCCTTAGTAAAAACTTTACTGTGTGTGGAAGTGATAACTGTAGCATAGGTGAATAGTCGGGGAATGACTTGGCACTGTAAGAAAGGCATTACTGACAGGTAAGGCTAGAAATAAAAGCACATAGACCTCTCTTTAGGCACAATTGTCAGTAATATCCAGTTAGATAAATCATATAAATGTGGTAGACAACTTAATCTGTTGTCTACAAGGAACTTTCAAGAATAAATTAGGGCAACCTTTCCCTGACTTAAAAGACTCCCTTACTGAAAGACTCTCTTGGTCTTTTGACAACCCTTGTCCTGCCTATTATTGTGAAGGCTCATCAGTTTGTCAAACTTGTTAGTCCATCATTTCACTGTGGGGACTGCAATTTTAGGATTTGTTTAAAACAAATAAATAAACAAACAAACAAATCCACCCAAATCTAAATAAACATAAAGGTGAGGCAGCAGGTATGTTGCTCAGAATTATGTTGTCTGAAGCATATTTCTGGTGTAAAAAACTGGATCCTCTTCAAGATCTATAAATATTCAGGGGGAATCCGGTATTTTAGGTGCAAATAGCTTAGACATTAAGTTCCCTTGGAAATGAGAAAGTGCACAGAATTTTTACAGTCAGTTTTAAACCACACAAAGTGACAGGGAAAAGCAGCTCAGACTGGGACATTTTGAGGGGTTGCAGAAAAGCTGGCATCTTAAATACTTTCTTCTCTCTTCTCTGTCCCAAGACACCAGGGCTTAGCTCTTGGTGGTGAAATGAGAGGCACATACTGCAAAGCTAGGCTCGATAACTGAAAAAAGACAAGCAACACTCAGAACTAAATACATCAATTGCTGCAGTGTCTCCCGGGAATTTGGGTTCAGCCTAAAGTTCAAAATGCTGAGCATACTTCAAATTTCTGCTTCATTGCTTTATCATGTGTTTTTCTCTCTTTCTGTCAAGCAAACCTTGTGGATGTCTCATCTTCCCAGTTTTCAAAGTTAGCCTGGTTTAACTGTAATTCAGGGATTGCTTTCTTTTCCCCTGAAGTCAGTTTTATCAGGCCTTTCTGATAACAAGCAACAGCTTGCTAATTCTTCTTCCTCCTGAAACACAGTTGGGTGTGGATTAACTCAAAATATGGAAAATTTAGAGGGTGTTTTGGTTTTCTTGGTTGTTTATGACCTGAGACATAGACACGTTAAAGGTCTGGGGCTTTTCTTTACGTTTTATTTACAGACTGCCTGATTTATTCATCCACCAGCAACCCTGCAGCATAGCAACACTTAATTGAACTTTACTGTTATTATCAAGATCCTGTAACTTTTTCCATTACCAAAATAGAAGCGTCAATCAATTTATCATCAAAATGATCTTCTGGTGTAGTTTATCTTTTCAACTTAATTCTACAGAATCGGACAAATAGTTCCACAAATGTACATAAGTTTCTAATTCTTATGTAGGCACCTGACTCCTCCTGGAGGGAGGAAAGCAAGAGGATTTAAATGCTTAAATGTCACTCAGGATCTTTGGTTAGATAACTTGTCTACACAAGAGAGCTGTGGCAGAACTGACCACAGAGTACAGTCTTCATACATATAGAGCTTCACTCATTTTGTGACAGTTTTTGCAGAATAACACAATTGGTTCAAGTTCGAAGAGACTTTAGATCTCTTAGTCAGACATCTGCTCAGTCCAGAGCAGGTTGCTCAGGGCCTTGTCCAGCCAGGTCCTGAAAACCTCCAAGGATGTTATGACTCTGGCCAAACTCTTCCAACTGCTTCTCAGCTCCAGGCTGACCAAGTGAAACTCCCCCAGCCTCTCCACACAGGATATGTCCTCCAGTCCTCACCATCTCAGTGACCTCCCTTGAACTACTTCCAGTTTGTGAACAGCTTTATTGGACTGAAGAGCTGAAAACTCAGTGGAGTATTCTGGATGCAGCACAAGAAGTGCTGAGTAAAGAATGATCACCATTGCCCTCAGTCTGTTGGCTACCCTCATATTAATATAGCATGCATCTAGCAGGGCATGTTTCTGATTCGTGTTAAGCCTAATGTCCATCAGGACTCCAGTGCCATCTTCAGCACGGCTACCTACGCATATAAGAGTGTTGTTACCTTGCTTCAGTGACCCCCGAGGACAGAGAGGCCTATCCAGCAAGTCCACACAGCACAACACTGAATTCACAGCAAAATTGGGCAAGGAGAATAACATGTCTTTTTAAGAGGTCTGGTAGGTCCCTTTGGACAGAAGGATTTATCAGCTTGGACTTACCATAAGAAAGGATCAGCTGTTCTGAGCATCAGCCTATTTATGCATAGCTTGTGTGTCTCTTTATTTCTGTTTTCAAAGAGAAGTCAATAATCAGCAGCTTGATACATAAATAGCAGTGGGAAGTGGACCCCCCCCCTCCCCGCTAAAATTTGCTCTGCATTGGAGAAAATGTTTCAGACTAGTAAAGCTAATGACTAGACTAAGCTAGTGCTCATGCCCACTAATCCTTTCTGGTGTTTTCTGAATGATTTGTGCTCTTGTTTGTCACTGCAGGTGATCCTGTGGAAGGGTGGATTAAAGCTCAATTATCAGATGCTCTCCTTTCTTTTTCCTCCACGGCCTCTCTGTGACTGGCTGCTCTTGTCAGCATGCCCATTTTGCGGGTGGGCCTGGAGGTGAATTGAGACCACTACTGAGTGAGTGTATAACCTTGTTTATGCTATAAATCAGTGGAGCTTGCTTGATATGCTGTCAAATGCTGCTGGTAGCTGATGACTCCAGTATACTGAGCTGAACTTAATATCATAATCCAGTGGCTAAGCAAACATCTTGAACTCTTGTTTCTAAAAAATTAGGTTCTTTATGTATTAGGAAATTTCCTTCAGAGTTACTGGTTTTTTTTTTCTTTCCCCCACCACAGCTTCCGCTCTCCCAGTCCCCCATTATTAACTTGGGACTCTATGTCTGAATATTCCTCTTTTTTTTTTTTTTCTGGGATTTTCTAGATTGATTTCAGAATAAGTGGGCTAGGACTCAAGAAATGTGAGACTGAGTTCCGTACAAGCTGACTTTGTGCAAATCACACTCTCACTCCTCAGTTTCTTAACATGTAAAATGGTGCTGGTAATTCTGGCCCTCTTCAGAAATGTTTTGAAAGCTTGCAATGAAATATCCTGTTATAGATCTGGGCACTACACCTTGCTTTTAGTTCTTCAATTTATTTCAGTTTTGACTTGTTTGTGGGCAATGAGAAAGCATTAGGGTACTCATAAAGTCAATGGGTAAACTGACAATGAATTTGTGATTCTCCTGGCAGCTCTTACCATGCCTGCCTGGGAATTTCTGCCAGAGAATATAAAGGTTTAGATGAGGTACAGTCGTAACCATCGTGCAGGAAAACAAAATGAGTGTACTGGGAATCAGAAAAAGGCTACAATCTATGGTTTATGCATTTAAGGAGATTTCTGTCCCCCCTGAGGTTTAGAAGCAGTTTTCTCTTCATTCAGCCTGTGAGAAAACAAAAGGAAGGGTCATCCATGAGTGATGGAAGTGATGATCTTTCCTTCCCTAGGTCTGTAGTAGTGGACAGGAGCCTGTGGTTTCCGCTGGGTGAACTGACTTTAGTTCTGGCTGATTATTTTGTCCTCTCAAGAATATTTACCATAGCTGTTGTTTGCCTAAACTGCAAGATGGTGGGACTAGACTACAAGATCCTGAGATATACTTGTCTCTACTGGTAATAGGTTCACTCTCTGAATGAGTGAATCTTCATTCACTATTGATGTTTCACTTCAGAATAACTATAGTGAGATTAATACACTGTTGATTTTATCTGACTTCTAATCCACATCTTTTAATTCCAAGATGACTGTTCCTACATTGTGATTTAGGGAGTATGCTTACTATGTCTTGCTCAAAGCAACTAAAGATTGGAATCATCCCTAATTTTCAGATACTTAGGGTTCTGAAAAAGATGGTTCTGAGAAAGATGGTATGTTTCTTGGAAAGGGTTGTGTAGAGCTGACATGCAAATCCCCATCAAAATATTTCTCCTATGTCAAAGAAAACAAAACCAACCAAACCAAACCCCCAATTTTAAAGAAGTAAATATTTTCATACTCAATTTTTAACCCTTTGAATTGTAACAAAGAGTTTCGCATTTTCCTTTGTTTCATATTGAAAAAAACAAAATCAAACAAAACCAATATCAAGTTGTTAAAATAAACGTGGGAAGTTGTTTTTGAATTCTCTTTTGCCTTCTTAAGAAAAAAAATCAAATTCAACAGAAAAAAGGAAAAGTTGTGAAAGAAATATGCTAGTGGTTACATGAGACAGAAATAAAGAATGTAAAATGCAATGAATGAAGGTTTTTCTTTTAAGGAAGCTTTAAAATAGTTTTCATTAAGTGTATTTTTCCTATGAAACTCAAATATCTGTTTTTTTCAAATAATCTTCTTCAGGGCACCTCAGTATTTTAGTCTTAGACCAATACCCATACAGTATTTTCCATGAAAGATTATAATAATTTTTATCACTGAACTCAGAGAAGCAGAGTTCTTCCATTAAGTTAATTATTTTCTTTTAACTGTGTTAGCACTTAGGCTATCTCTTGAACTACCAGAAGCAACTTCACTGATGGGAAAGGCATTTTGTTTTAATACAGTTTGCCAAAAGTTTTCCAATTTACTAGAAGTTCAGAAGATTATTTTTTTTTATAGGGTTTTATTTTTAGTTCTTACTTTCAACCTTCCCAGATAAATAAGGAGCTTTAATTGTAACCTGGGACTGAGCAGTGATATGATATCTGCTGAGAATGCTACAAACATTTTGAATATTGAAAGTGGCGCAGGAATCTAAAATCTGAGCTATGTCAATAGAGAGTCCCTGCCATCTCTGACTGACTTGTTGGGAAATCTGACAGTGATGCTGGTGCCTCCAGCTCCTGCTTTTAATGCTCTGCAAAAATGTGAAGAAGACATTGATTGTCAGATTTACAAAATAAAGTATCCCACAATTATGCATGTTCGACAGGCAAAGAATACATGTGGAATAAAACTACATGTGGTATTTGAAATATAACAGGTTAGATCCTCAGCTCCTGGAAATAGACTTCAGTGAGGTTACACCACTTGTACCTGTTTCTGTTTTTTCTCCAGGATACTACAGGTTTTATAGAAGTCAGCTCTAAGCCTTCCTACTGTATGATTTTCTTGCACCCACAGAGATCAGGCACTGGTTCCTAAAAACTGTCATGCCAGGTTAAGCTGTTGGTCTGTCTAGATCCACATCATGGTTTTGACAACGGTGAACTCCTGGCTCTTAGAAGAAAGTTTCTCTAGTAAAATAGCTAAGCTATTATGGAATAATACAGCAGGTGTAGCAACAGGCAAGTATTCCTTTAACTGACCATCATGGGTGAGTTGTTTGCATCTTAAAATATGATACTTTGCTATTTAATTTATTACATTTAATGTCATGACAGTGCATAATATTATTAAGCACTGACTTAACTAACTTTCTTAAAAAAATGGGCATAATGGTGACTTAATGATCTCATATGGGAGTAAATTCCAGAAGGAGACTAAAGGCTGCATATAGTTTTTTTTCTTTCTATTCCTTTCATATGGACTGCCCTTTTGTTTAATCCCTGTCCTGTTGTCTTTCTGATATGTAACATAGTTAAGAGAAGAAACTGTTTAGTCCCTATGACCTTCATAATCTAAATATTCACTCTTCACTTTGTCTCCTGCTCTCCAGACAAGTACATTTAAGCCTCACTGGTTTTACTAATCTCATCCCAAATATTTTACTATTTTTATTATCCACATAGCTTCTTATGATCTTTACTGTTTGGTTTCTAGGGGTTTAACGCTCTGGAGGATCAAAAGAGTAATCTCACCAGCTTAGTCATCCTCAAAAGTCAACTTTAGTAACTTCCTTGCAGATGTTAGCTGCAATGAAGTTTTTCTGAGGTTTTACTTCCATCAAAGGTTCTTAGCAAGTTTTCAGATGCTCACTCCAATCCTAACTGTGAGGTGCTTATTGTCTCAATGACTCCAAATGGTATCTGTATCCAGGAGTATCAGAAATTCATGCTTCATCCAGAAAGGCAGATATGCATTACTAAATAAAGAGAAATATCTCCACTAAAGATACATCTCTAATTTTTATCCTTTTAAGTTTAAGGCAACAATTTCAACTGACAGCTCAGTTTCAGCTGACAGTTCAAGTTATTTACAAAGAGGGATCTTTATGCTCTTCCCCTCAAATGTAGTTCCAATCTGTTCTTTATGACCCCTATACTCACCAGCCAAGATGGGCAATGATGTATTGAACATGAAGGGAATGAGCGGAAGAAAAAAAGAATAAAAAGGCTATGGACAAATATGGATGTGTCTCATACATGAACCCAAAGAAAGATGAACCCAAAGAAAGATGAACCCAGAAGAGCCTCAAGTCATAAAGTGTAGAAAAGACTGATGAGAAATATCATTGTTAAGACTTACTGTTCTAAAGGCGTTTACTTTCTCCAACCAAGATAACCTGTTGAAAACACTGTAATATCACAATACTTACTTTAAATGTGTTAGGTCTTGATTTCAAATGAAATAAAAAGATGAGCTGGCTGTGATGTTGTAGGTACTACTCAGATCTTACCTGTTCAGCTGCAGGAAATGGGTGTCAGACTGTCAAAAGCACAGGGAAGAAGACCAGGCAAGACCTAGTCTAGTCTTCTCCCCTAAAGTCAAACCAGGCTCTTTCCTGATATGGCGTTTAGCTCTTTCTCATTTTGCTGACTAGTTGAGGCATGGATGCCCCCTCAGAAACCCATCTAGCTGTGCTTACCTTTTTGTTTCAGATGATTCTGCTATTACTCAGGCATATGGTGAATGACATAATCTGAAGAGTGCTGCTGCTTAAGGCCTGGTAAACTATGGGCTTCTTCAAGAGAAAGCTTTTGGCAGCACTTTAATTTCAAGGGCTGGTTCTATTGCACAGAAGGATTTGTTTGAAAGATGACGTTTCTTTTCCTTGTACAAGCCAGGGGAGGCTAATTTATTTTGTCTCACTGCAGTCTTTTGCATCGTCTGTGCTGCCTGCATATTAAACACTTGGTTTTATATTCCATTCTTCCATTTCAGATTTTACTTCTACTTTGGAAGGAGGTTTTTTTCAGTCCTGTGAACAAAGAAGGTTATCCTACCCTGGCCAGAGCAGGGGATCATCTGAGATTTGAATATGACTTCTAGGTTTCCAAGCCAAAGTCAAATTTGTCTTTGGATGAATTGTGACTAAAGCTGGATACATTATTATCACTCAGTCATCTGTCTTGAGTGTTAAGTCAGCAAGATGTAATGAGCTCTTAATGGCACCAAAGGCAGCCTGGTCTACAAAACACATTCATTTTAGATTGTTTTTCCTTTGTAGTGTGTGTCCTAATGAATAAAAAAGGAATTGCAAACAAAAAAAGATAGTTAATCACAGAATAATTCCTGTATCTTTTTCAAAGACAAAACTCAAAATTATTATGTCAAAAGAATAATTTTAAGTTTTCTCTCACCCCACTTGATGAGCTGCATAGAGGGAAAAACAGGATGAAAAATTTGTGGGTCAAGATAGAGACAGGAGCATCTCTCACCAATTATCAACATGAATGAAACAGACTCAATTTGAGGAAATGAATTTATTTGACTAACAAGTAATAACAGACTTAGATAACAAAAATAAAACCAAACAATACTACAAACACCTTCCTTCAATCCTCTTCTTCTGAGGCTTAACTTCAGTTCTGACTTCCACCTGCTCCACTTCAAGCAGTGCAAGGGGAAGGGAGGTTGAGTTCAATTCATAAAACTTCATCTCTCCTCCTCCTTCCTCCTCACACTCTTTCACTGCTCCATTATGGGGTCCTTCCCACATGGCACAGTCCTCTATGAACTGCTCCAGGTTGGATCCTTCAGAAACCGGCTGTTCCCAAGTATGCTCCTCTCAGGGTCACAGCTTCTGCCAGAAAACCTATGGACTCCTTTCCATAGGTAGCAGTTCCTACCATGAACCTGCTGTGATGTGAAATCTCCATGGGTTGCATCCTCCTTTAGGAAACACCTGCCTGCTCCAGCTTGAGGTCTTCCACATGCTGCAGTATGTGCATAGTTACAACATGGTCCTCCATGTGCTTCAGGAGGATGACTTGCATCAGCATAGTCTGCATGATTGGCTGCAAGGAAATCTCTGCTATGATGCTTGGCAGCAACTAAATTAACAAATTTTTTGAGCAATTTTATTTATATTAGTTTTGCTGCCATGAAATCTTCTTACCAGACATAAACTGGACTGCTGTTTTTTCATTTTTAAAGGAAAAAGATCCAAGCAATATTATTTAGTGATGTAAAAACAGTGCAGTAGAAGTTATAGTGGACACAATGAATACAAAAATTCAAATAAGTGTTGTGATACATAGAGTGAAAATTTTTCTAGGTTGTCTGTGGTGTTTCTTTTACAGTTGGCCCGTAGCAGCTTCTTGGTTTGGATTTGTGACCTCAGCTCTCACCTCAAATCTATACTGTTGTTTTTGTGTTTCAGATGTCATATAGAACCCACAGGAAATAATTAATGGAAGAGATGGTGAATCCATAGGAAATAAGGGGGGAAAAAAAGAAATTTCACAAATACAATCTATGAACTAGTTATCTATATTTCTTAAAATATCTCTTAACCCAGGAGTTTGATTAGGCATGTGGTCTTTAACTTTGTATTTCATGCTATACAGAAGAGGTAACTTTGTAAGCTCCATATTTGCTACTCTATCGTAATTGCAATTTTCTGCTATTACTGGTCATAAAGGCAGTAAAAGGTGTTTGGTTCTATAAATACCTGCAGTGACTAATCACCACTGGAATTGTTTGGAAAATCCGTAAAAAGCTGAAGGCTTAGCTTTAAGCACAATATGTGCCTCATTTCATCAAAAGAAGTATTAATTGGAGCGGATTTAAAGCTTTAGCTTGTAGAATCTAATAAAAAATGACTTTATTTATACCACTGTCAAGAAGAAAATCTACTGAAGTCAGTGGATATGAAGGGAAAATTTGTCTAAATGCATGTCAAGTCAAGAACTTCTAGCAGGACTCAGAGCGTCTTACAGAAAACTGGTGAGTATACTGTAGCTCTTTAAATGTTGCAGTGATCTATTCTTTGTGTCTTTCCCTGGGTCACTTCTTCCCTAAATCATGAAATTGATAAAACTACTCTTAGCAGTTTGTCCATCTGCTTGCAGTGATTTTGTGAACTGGCATGTACAAATGAATAACAAACCAGACAAGAACAATGTTCCTCTTAGAGCTACAGAAATCACTCAGCATGCTTGTTTTTACTCCATTAACTAAGCACTAAAGCATGAAATGCCAGTTCACAATGCTTCCGGGGAAGTAGCCCTAAACCCTTGCACACAGTGTCTGTAGAACCTGAAAGGTCCTGGTAAACATGTACGCATGCATGCAAGGTTGTGTGCAAGTAGAATGCTCTGCATTATGAAATAATAGACAATCTAAATCCAGTCCAAAGTAGTAGACAATCCAATGCCAGTGCCTTCATCTGGCTTTTTGAATGCAAATTTCAACTGTCAAGGCTTAATTAAAAACCACCAGTCAGCACTATTTAAAAAGTGGAAGAGAACTAAGTGGTAGGTTGTTGCAGAAAATGTGCAAGTTGCAAGCTAAAAGAGGTAGGTAGGGTGACAGGTATATAATTATCATCAAATCAGGTGAAGGACAAGAAACAGTCTATGATGCCTGAAGAGGTGGGGCTTCAGCAATCTTCAGTGTGGCAAGCAATTCTTCAGGCAGAGTTAATTTGTCAGTCCCTTTATTTTAAAGGAGAATCTCTTTCTATGTGAAAGCTCTGCGGGCTTTCAAAATTGGTGAGGTGCTGTGCAAGCTTCAGACATAAATAGGCTATTGTGAACACAAGCCTTGTGTTTCATGCATTGGTTAGGGATGGGTTTGAAGAACAATGCTATATTCAAATGTCTGGCATGTTTTGCTCAGCAGCACATCACAGCTGTGCTTTAATCCCACATTCAATGGAGAACCAGCAAAACAATGAACCGAAGGCCCACTGCAGTGATCATCTGAAGGCAAGAATCTTCAACATCTTCTGCAGGTTTTAAACCGGCAAAACTGAATTTCTCTGTATGCTACTAAATAGTCAAAGTTCTGCGTAAAGGATCATTTTTGCTACCTAAGAAGAAACCATTCACAAATATATTTGGTGCTCCTTAAGATTATGATATTAATGTTACAGGTCTTAACACCACATCCTCTTACCCGTAGCTACACAGAGGATGTCCTTCTGCACAAAGATTTATTCTGGTTGAACATGGCAGCGTTCTGTTTGCCCAGGTTTTACAGGTCTCTGATCTTCACCCACTGCAGAGCAGTGGGTGTACATACACTGGGTGTTACATGAACCGAGGAAGAGCAACAACCTTGTGTCCTAAAAATCCACATTTCCAGTACATTCTCCACTGTATGTCTGTATATTAGACACTTACATGGCACTCATGGTGGCAGAACGCTTACAGAAAGTGAGGAAAACTTGAGAAAAGAGGAGATGCTGATAATTATTCAGAAATAGTTTAAGAAAAGTGTGCCAATTCAGACTTCAAAATTTCTGAATTTGTCAGCTTAAGGCTGAGATGAATAAAAAGAAAAAGATAATCTATTTTATATTTAACCTGGGAATTTAACAGTCAGGGCTCAATTTTAGAAATGGCATTGCACTAAATGAACTTCCATCCTCACTCCCCAGCTAGAAAACATTAGCCTTTAAATCTTGACAGTTTTGGAATACCGGGTCTCCTGGATAATATATTATCAGTACTGAAGAGGAATAATGTATTAGCTACTCAGACATCTGCCAGAAGAAAATCATTCTTTAGCAATTTCCCGCATGTATGGAATCTATATTTGACACATTTGACTTGACTGATCATTTCATAAATAAAAATAGCATTATGGTACTTAGTTATTGCCAGGGCCTCAAGGGCACTGCCTACTTTTCATGGTCTTGCCCACACCAGAGCTTTTCCCTACCCTGTCTATTGTACAGGAGCCTGTTTCAGTCCCCCACAGCCATTACTCCCTGTTTCAGTGACACTGTAGAATATTGGTCTCAGCTCCCCACAGTCCTGCTCTGTCTGGCTAAGGGCGCTGCCAGCCCATGGGCCAACATTCCTGTCCCCATGCTCTTGTCAGGCCATCTCAGGGCTGTGTCGGACACTGATGCCCTCACTAGACCTGATTCTAATCTCCCACTGCCCTCCTACCCAATGCTGCACAACCTCTGTCATCCATCAGGGCTGACCCCAGCCCAATTCCTTCTCCCCTTGGCCCACCAGGCCTCTATGGACCCTAAGGATGGCTAAGCACTTTCTCCACCTGCATTATCACACTCAGCTCCTGCCCTCATTCTTAAGGGAGCAGCTGGATCCTGGTCCCTGACAATTAAAACACAATCCTTAATTAAATTAACTTAATTTTCTACATGTTCAGGTTAAATTAGGATAAAAAAAAAAAGGAGGAAGACAAAATGTATGCTGCTGTCATTCTTATCTCCTGATGTTTGTTAGTTTTACTTACTCTAAGATATTTGGGACATTTGTGAGGACTGTGGATTGCCTTGAGAAAGATGATTCAAGTTGAAATAAAATTGCTTGGATAGAATTAATGTTGTCTCATTTTTTAGCGTAAGTTTGGACTGTTTTTGGTACTTATCTGTTCTTACCACTATCAACATGAGTGCAATGATTTCAGAACTCTCATAAATCAAAATAAATTACATTCCACAAAAGGTTGTGTGCAAATACTGTCTTGCAGGGTGGCAAGGAGCACTGAATTCCAACTTCAGTGTGGCAAGCAGCACTGAATTCCCACTTGTCAGAAAGGTAAATAAAATCAATGAGCTTTTAACAGACACACTATTTCATTAGGTGATAGTTAAAGCACAGTGTGAAATCTAAACAGAAATCAGATATGACACCTGCCAGTACATGTTGACTTGTATGTTTTTTTACAAGGTTATGATTTAAAAACATTAAGAACTAGAATAATAGTTCTTCAATTTTGTTAAATATTTTTCCTTTGAAAATCCCTTGACAAACTAAGATCTGCATTTGAAAACACAGGGATTGTTTCTGATTACTCACTTCCTCTATACTGTGTCTTGATTCCCGAGGTGTCAGTTTCTCTATAGTAAAAACATTGCAAGACTCCCATTGAACACCATGGCAAATCGTTCTCCTCTTTCATACGATATCTTAAACTATGCTGTTACCTAATGGCAGCAAATATCCTGGCATGTCACTGCTTAGTTCAGCTCCTTGCTGGCCAAATCACTGTTATTTTGTCTAGATTGTGTTGATCAATCTGGTAGCATTCATGTAACATGATTTGCTGGTGAATCAGACCCAAATTTCAGGTGGTGCCTACAAGCATCTGATCCTCTCCACTCTATATAACCAGACTGAGGGCAACTAGTTTAAATGGAACTCCACACTGTAGATCTCTGAATTTAGATGAGATGAATCTAACACTTAATTTTCTTCTGTGGTCTGTCTCTCTTATTCTTCACTCTCCCAGCACCAATGCCAGCACCTTCAACTAGGCAGACATTTTACCTGAACCTCCTCTGTGGACAGAAAAGGCCTGTTGGGAACAGACTTCTAATGGAATCCCGCACAACTGAAAAAAGGGACAGGACCTTTTTCTTGTCCACATTCTGTCTTGTGATACTCTGTTTTTATTTCTTGTTACAGTATTGGAATAAGGTGGAATTTAGTAATCAATGATGGAAGTTTTCCTATTGGCTCTCCAATAATTCACTGGTTTTTTTGCATAAAAAAAAAATCTGTAAAAGTATAATTTAGTTTCTATCATTTCAGCAGGCTGAGTAGAAATAATGGACGCACAAATGTTAGGTCCTTCCTATACCTAACTCACGTTTCGTCTTTCTTTCTATTTTTCATCTGAAGATTGCAGAATATTTTCAGTATAACCCATTTTCCTAAACTCTCAAAATTCCAGTTAGAGACCTAGAAAAAGTACAACATACTCTAGATGTTATGAGAAAACTGCAGTTTTCTGTCTAATTTACATATTTTTGTAACATCTTTTCACAGGAATTTTGTTAAAGTGTCTGGTAGTTGTAGGTGGCAGTGAACTTAATTGCTCCATCACCTAGATGATACAGTGAGGATGACTAAATTGGGACTACTAGGAAACATAGTCAGAATAGAGCCCTTTGTCTTCATATACTGGTAGAAGCAGGCTTTTTAAATTTATGTCCATTTCCATGGTAGCATAGGCTGAAAAGAAAAAAAAAAACAGGTAAGGAGAAAAAACCCCACTTTATTCCAAAGATTATAAAATAACTTTTTTCTTATCTTGAACTGCTAGAGAAAAAGTGAATTTAAAGTTTCTCGGAATAAAAATATTCCTCAGTATCTGAGTGATGAAGGTCTGTAGTGCTAGATCTCACAGAAAGCCACATTGCTGAGGAAATAGCATGTAACAGGAGGTACTGAAGTTGGCAAAACAGGCTTCAACATGTTTGTGTCTCACCTCCTTGTCAGTTTGAGAGCTGGGGATTCTTGTGATCTGCTTTGTAAGACAATCGATCCCTTATTCAAAGAGAAAGGACTTGCTTATGTTAACCATGACCGATGTTCTCCCAGACAGGCTCTTCACCTCTCCAAAGTCCGAAACATAATATGCTTTCTAGTTAGGCAATGCCTTGAAGAAGAGCAGACATAAGGTTATGTCATTTCTAGTAAAGAAAATATACCTAGGACAGCTTTTTGATACTGATGTGGAATAGTCCACATCTGCACTCTGCACCATGCACCATGTTCTTTTCCAAAATGGGGTGGCTCCATAAAATTGTCCACCTAAACTCCATCCAGAAATCACTTTTGATGAACAGAGAACAAAAATGTGCCTGGAAAAGTGTTACAATGATAAGTAAGGTGAGTGCCTGTGCTTGGGAATGTGACCTAATCAAATTTCAATAATTAAAATAGCTGGGACTACAATGTATTGTTACAGATATGGAGTGCAAATAGCCTGACTTTCTGAAGACAAGTCAGGTTTTGGTCCTTACCTTAGAACACAAACATTTTGAAATGAGGGCCTTTTTTTGTATCTGTGTTTGTGAAGATGCTACTATGTGAGGACCTGCTCAGTGATGAGAACTCCTGGTAGCTACCAAATTCTGTGGATAAAAATCCAGGAAGTATTTCTGGTAGAAGTGACAGTGCAGATTTCCTGAAACAACTATACTCATATGTTAATGTTACTATGAGAAAGAAACTTATCAGTTCAGATTTGTCCTTGGAAAGTTTATTCGCATCTGCAAGGGATGAAAAAAAAATAACTAAAAAACCAAAGAAAAAGAGGATTACTTTTAATGACCTGTTTGTTGTTATTTCCAGCCCTCTGCAAAAACAAATTAGGATCTGTGCTTTTACTGTTTCCCTCCCACGGAGAAGAGAAATATTTAGTTCTATAAATATTTGATCAGGGCTCAGCCACCTGGAAAAGATTGTACAGGACGAAATAAACTCCAAGAGGTCAGATCTTCTTTTGGTGTCTGGTTCAGAGTATTGGACACAGAAGTACTGAGGCAGATTCCCCAAGGAAGATCAGGGATCATTAGTACCAGCTGGTGTGGCATATGGTTCCACACTGTATGACATCACTATTGTGGAACCAGCACCTGCCTCTATGTGCAGCCAGGTTCACGGGTGGGATTAATCTCACTCCACATTAGGTATCCACATGTTTAGTCTGTGGCCAGTGGAGAGTAATAGGCCTTTTAGAATATGACTAATTTGATTTTTTTTTAGTATCTTCTCAGAATAAGTCTAATTTCATTCTAGAAATACCTGATTTTCCCTGCTGGTTACAAAGAAAGCATGGAGTGGCTAGTTCATATATGGACATCTCTCCTTCATCTTTCAGATGCCATCCTGTTTCACAAGAAATATTTTAGACGTTGCCATCAGTTTCAACTGTGGTGAACTTGCTGAGTTTTTAATACTGAACTGCTATCCAAGAGTGGTTGGCACGTTAATATTTATGTTTGTCTATATAACAATATTTTGTATGCAAATTCAAGAAAAAGCAAGGATGTGATATTACCTTTCTAAAATAGCAGTGGTAGGGAGAAATTTTAGAGTCATATTAATGTACCACACTAATCCTATGGCTGTATGACAGGTATGACCCCTTGGCAAAAACTGGCACAAGAAAAATGTTCATTTTTCTCTAAAAGATATTCAGGTTTTGTATTCCTAAAGGATGAATTTTCTAGATATGACTTGGTACAGAGGCCCTGCTAGCTCAAGTCTGATGAACATCCTGAAAAAAGCATTTCCCATTCAGTGAGTTCAGCTCCTCACTTCTCCCTGTTGCTGAGGTGGCTTGAAGCCACAATGAAACTATGTCATGTTATTCAGAGCAGAACTGGCTGAATATCTTTGGGTTATATAATTTACTCAGAGCATTCTTTAATCTTCTTTGTAGGCCTTATTCACTGGGTTTCCCCTTCCTGCCTTTGTTCATCCAGTTAATGAAGAGAATAATTTGGGATTATATAGAATAGTGCAAGGCTTTCCCAATACATTTCAGAGAATATTTAATGTAAAATCATGTATGTTATTTGCTCACATTTAAGAAGCACACCATGAAAGAAGGAAAAAAGAAAAGCTGATACTAAGTTTTCTTGCTGCTTAGATTATCAGGATGAAGGGCAACTGATGGAAAGGAAAACCCTGCTTCATCATGTGAAACCAGACGTAGTATTCTTCCTGTCATGATAATATGCCAACATTTAAACCAGAGACAAAGTTCATTCTAGGACTATGTAAGTATCATTTTGTCTGTAGGGTTATTGAGAAAAGCAAGTTTATTGACTTCTATTTAATATTGGCCTTTCTCTCATGTTTAAATGAGTGTTCTGGATTAGCTGTGGCAGAGCTCATGCTCCATGATGAACTTGCTTCGGCGTGTGGGTGTGCTCTGTCCTTAGCACATAAAACATACCTACAGGCTTAACAAGGAGAGAGATTGCCAGATTTTAAAGCCTCATAGCTTTTACAATGGACTTTGGCTTATGTCCTAAAATAAAAAAGCATGAAGTAGGACTAGGAAAGCATCTGTTGTGTGCAGTGCAACACTGGAGTGGGAGGAGGTAGGCAGAGGACAGGGATCTCCTTGAAAGATATCACCGCTGTTCTTCCTCTTTTGTGTGCTGCTGGGGGAGCAGTTTAACAAGCAAAACATGCAGGCAAACAGTGCAACAGATGGTGCAACCTACTATTGAGGAAACATTTCAAAGGGTAACAAAATATGGTTGAAACCAGCTTACAGTTTACACACTGTATGCAAAACTGAACATGCTGTTTTCAGCAGGCTGTAGCTGTTTTCATTTGTTAGTGCCAAGTGTTTTGGGGAGCTACAGTTCCAAACTGGTTAGTGCAGCAGCAGGAATCCCTGTAAGTGTATATACTTGATTCAGCTGGATAGGTAGAGTAGAACTGTATTCTTATCTGTCAATGGGCTTTAGTGCAGGCAGAGGGATTCTTCAGGGACACTTCCAGTGAAGTTCCTACAGTTTGTTCTCTTACTCTCTGTCTTTCTGTCTGTGTGTCACTAATAACTTCTAAGCCCAGGAAACTTAAATAGATATATATAAATTGTAGAGAAGATCTCATAAAAGTAAAAAACATCCAGGAGAAGCCGTAGTTTCCCAAGAAATCAGTATTTTAGTGAAGATAAAGGCTATAAAAAACCCGCTTTTGGCTAAATTATGATGTCTTTATTAATTCTAAAAATAGGGTAGATAAAGGAGAGACAAGCACAGATTGCTACACACACATATAGAGCATCAGAAGCAGGTAGGAGCAAAATTAGAGTGGATAATACAGAATGAACTGTAGCTAGAAAGAGAAACTGGAGGTAAAAAGAAATCATTCCTTGATTGAATTATTATCAATAGAAGACTCAAAGGAAAGTTGGACATTTATTCAGTACAAAGGAATAGCTATTTCTAAATGGCATAAAAAAAACCTGAAAAGGATGGGTTTTTTTCAGTGTTCATTATAAAGCTTCCTTACCCCAAGTGGCAAACTTATTACTAACAATGGATGACAGCTAAACCTAGAACAGAAACAGATCTTGTTTGATTGTATTTTGGAATTTGCAGCTGTTCAGCTTGTCTAAACCCTCTGATCCTGACTTCCGTATGGGCCGAAGCAGGCTCAGAAACCTTAGCAGTCCTCTTTCAGAAATTATAGAGGATGTAAAAGGTATTTCTGGGTTGGAAAGCAGTAATCTTTATTTATAATTCTAAAAAGGGAAATAAAAAAAAAGGTGTGAATTTATAGACAAGTCAACTTCAAATCCTAGAAAAAATCTGAAATAAACAGAAGTGAATTGCGAGCACTTGGAAGATAACAGGGAGGAAAGTAGCTGCAAAGATAAATTTTCAGGAAGATGTCTTGTAAAATCAATCTAATTTTTTATGAAAGGAAACTGGGTGATGTAAACAAAGAAGAAGTAAAAAATTTGTTTTCACTAAGGCCTCACACTACATTCCTGAAAGAAAACTGGGGAGACATATCGAAAGGAAAATTATGTTTGGGGAAGAGTGTAGAGTGGCACATAACCAGTTATCACTTGTTCCCAGTCCATCTGGAAACAGAGTTCCCTTCTCTATGAATTTTAATTATGCCAATTACATAATCAAATCAAGGTTATGCTTATTAATCTATAGATGACATCATACTTATAGGAATTTTAAGTATGGCAGAGAACAAAACTAAAATTCAAGTTAATAATTAGAGAAACAATCTGAAAGAAACCAGCATAAGGGTAGATATATTCTACCAGTCCTTAATAAAATTTTGACCCAAAGTAATCAATAATGCTAAAAGTTCACTCTTTAAAATTAATCGGAGGATGAAAACTTTGGAGTGAAGCAGTTGCAATGGCAAATGTGGATCAGGTAAAATTAGAAGAATGGAAATATTGAAAGGCATAGAGAAGGGGAAGGATAAAATCTTTGAAATCATTCAGAAATGCTAACTATGAATAAAAAAACACCAGCAGAAATACTAACAGTCTATTTTCAAAAGGAAATGAATGCTGAAACCCATCCAACAAAAGTTTAAGTGAATGCAATCTAGTTTTATAGTTAAGTAATGGATTAAATTAGACATTTAGGTCCTGCCACATTCCTCTCATCTTTTCTATTTATTTTTTTTATGTTTTATTTATTTGAACTTTATAAATAAGTTCAAATGATTCTATATTTCTATTGAATTTTGCCAAATAATCTCTGAAGTATATGAGTACTAACAGATTTTAGTCTTCTGTGTCTTCAGTCACATAATGCCTTTAAAAAAGTATTTATTTTGACGTCTTCTGAGTATTAGTATGCCTGTTTTCTATTGACAGATTCTCACAGGGAGGATTGTCACTAATTGAATCTAATGAATATGCCTTGAGACTTATGGTAGACTGGAGGCAATTGATAAAAGAGATACACATTAAGACTTCTGTGGATATTAACAGCAGGATTATGTCCATCAATACAAAATAGCTCCATGGCTATCATTTGCATATGCAAATACTAGGAGCTTTGGAGAATTTATATAATAACAGCAGGCCTGCATTCTAGGAGACCACAATCTTATGGGTTTATGGACAACGTACTTATATGGAAAAGGAGACAGAAACATAATGAGACAGAAAATGTGTAGTAATTTTGAATGCTCTGAAGGATATAACATGAATCGTTATATCAGTTTTATTCTGGGTCCCTCACTAGAAGCGTTATGTATGACTTGTAAATTGGTAAAATTGTGCTACAAATGTGATTAAGGCACTGTTGATATTTGATCCCTGAGAAAATGAATATACAGACTTGCTTTCTATTGATAATATTTCCAAGTGAGAAGAGCTTGCTGTTACACAGATTTGTTACATCAGAGTCCATCAGAGTTTGGACTTACACAGAGGTAGGAAATAGCAAACACTGGCTAATTTTCAGTTATTTCTCTCAATATTTCTACTTTCCAACAGATTTTTTAGCTTGATGGATGAAGGGATTATTATAAAGGTATTAGGAAGAGATCACAACCAGAAGAGATCATTAAAATCATCTTGTTTTGGGTGTTTGCTATTTATTGAGTTAAACTTCCTTTGTTGAGAGAGAAGAGAGTTCTGAGAAGAACTGGAAATGCCATGACTAAGGTCTATACAGATAAATGAGAAAGGCACTGGGACTAAACCCTGTCTTGCATATCAGGAGTCACAAAGAATGGTTCAGGTACACACATTTTTTTATTAGACCTATAGGGCAGACAGACTGATTCTGCTATTGACGAGTTTTTGCATTCTACTTGGCCATTTGTCTCCTCTGGTTCCCACATGCATGTCATATTCACCTCAAACACTAACACAGTACATGAGGAAGAATGAAAAATTAAATTTGTAACAATATTTTTTCTTTTACCAGAATATTATTGCATAAGTCTTAATGTTAACCAGAAATGCTGGTTTCCTAATTAAAGGATTTGTATTCACTGGAGATTGTTTCCTCTGCTCTCTTTATTTGCTTTATTCATCCAGAGGGAAGAAAAAAATTAAAAGAAAATTCATATAAGGTGATTTTTTCTCAATTATCAGAGAAAATAAATCCAATTTTTTTCATGTATAATGAAGCTTGTTAGTAACTTCTTCAGCAGATTATTTGCTTGTTTTTAGAAACATGTCACTCAAATCCTTGTTATCTTTACTGTGTGCGATATAATACTGCATAGTTTAACTGTTCAGTCTTGGGAATGAATACACAGTAGCTGTTAAGATGAAGGAGCTTTTTCACAAAATAAATAAGGTTGTGCATCAGATTATCCAATAAGAAGAAGGAACAACTAGACCATGAAATAACCATAAAGATAAAAAAAAAAAAATTAGAAACTGTAGTTGTAAAAAAAATTATCTTTGGTAATATTATTATACATAGAGTGTATGCATACACTTCAGATTTACTGATGTGATGAGTTGAACATTGTTAAATGCCAGATGTCCACCAAAGCAGTTCTATCACACCTCTCCTCAGCTCGACAAAGGAGAGAAAATACAATTAAAGGCTTGTGAGTCGCAATAAGAACAGTGAGACATCACTTAATCCTACAGGCTGAAACACACTCAACTTGAGGAAAATTAACTTATTGCCAAACAAGTCAGAGTAGGTGATACGGGGTGGGGGAAATGTTTTCTTTTTAAAATCTTGTTTCCTTTCCCCTTCTCTTGCTCAGGGTGGCGGGTATGACCCTGTGAGTACGCCCAGGTTTCTTCATGAGCCCCCCCCGGGCCGCCTGGTCCGTGGGGGGAGCAGGGAGTGCTTTGAACCTTTTTTTTCCCCTCGTGTTTCCTAAGACAAGGACGGATGAGCGGGGCCAGGAGGCTGGAGCAGCACGGCTCACAGGTCTGCGAGCGGAGAAGCAGCAGCGGTTGGGCTCGCGCAGTGGGCACAGTGACTGCCCCCGCCTGGCATGCACAGTCAGCGCCAGGGAGCGCGGTGTTTCTACAGGTCCCCACATCAGGGCGTGTGGCGGCTCCAACGGAGAAGCGACAGTGGTAGGCCTGGCATGATGGGCACAACGACTGCCCTGCCCTGGGCGCGCAGTTGGAGCCGGGGTGCACTGCAGCTCTGCTGGTCCCAGTTGCTGGGCCCTCCCTGTGCTGGGCCCAGAGTTGGCCCAACGCGAGGTGCGGAGCTGCCCCTTCCCCAGGCATGGTGCAGCCGGTGGAGCAGTGGGGGGTGGTGGCCTAGGAAGGTGTCAGCAGCCCCTCTTGTGGTCCCCATGGGTGGTCCCCCACGGTGGTGTGCAGGGTAGGGCCACTCCATGGGCCAACACTGCTATGCAGAGTGGACCCACGGTGGCAGGGCTTGGTGCTCCTGGCAGTCCCAGGCCCCTGGGTGCCCCACGGTGCTGGCAAGATAACCGTGGTGGCCCCTCCTCCCAGAGAAGTGCAACCACTAGGCATTTTGGCTTGAATGCCACCATATTGTCTCATGATGATGTCTCAGAGAGAGGGCAGTGCCCAGCACCACTGTCCAGTGGAGAGGTGGCATGCCCCGGAAAGGTGCCACAAGAAAATCTGAGAGCCAGCACCTTAAAAAAGGGCTGGGGACAGAATTTCTCTCTCTTTTTTGGCTGCCTCAGTGCTAAGAGAGGCACGGCTCTCTTCAGTCCCTTTCAACACTGTGTCACCAGAGTTCAGGCAGTTGCAGCAGAGAACCACCCAGAGGTGACACGAGTGTGGCATCTCTCTCCCCTTGGATCCCCTGGGGTTCCTTTTCACTGTCGTTTTTTTCCAGCAGCTCTGGAGTGGGAGCAGTGACATCCACGGGACAGCCTTTCTTCCTTCCCTGTGCTCCACAGCCCAGTAGCCAACCTGGAGCCACATAGTTCCTTTTTTTTTTCTTTTCACGATTATTATTGTTGGGCTTACTGCTTTGTTAAATAAATTCTTTTGGTTGTTGTCTTTCCTATTAAGTCTCTCACTATCAGTAGCTCCCCCTAGTGTCCAAAACCAGGACAGTAGGTAATGAGAAATTAAACTGAAATTTAAAACACCTTCCCCTTCCATCCCTCACCCCTCGTCCACTCACACTTATTTCCTGGGTTAACTTTCTAGGGTGCAAAGGAACACGGAATGAGGCTGTGGCCAGTTCATCACATACTGTGTCTGTTGCTGCTTCCACAGCAGGAAGGAGCTCCTCACACTCTTTCACTTTTACAGAGTGGAGTCCCTCCCATGTGAGACAATCATCCACAAACTTCTCCAGCATGAGTCCTTCCTGCTTGCTGCAGTTCTTCATAAACTGCTCTAGCATGGGCTCCTCTCACAGGATGCAGTCCTTCAGGAGCAGACTGGTCCAGTGTGGGTTCCCTCTGAGGTCACAAGTCTTACCAGTAAGCCTACTCCAGCACGGGCTCTTCTCTCCACAGGGCCACAGGCCCTTCCAGGAGCCTGCTCCAGTGTGGATTTCCCACAGAGTCACAGCCTCTTTCAGCCATTCTCCTGCTCTTCCAGGGGCAGCAGGTGGGTATGTGCTCCACCCCGCACCTCCATGGGCTGCAGGGGCACAGCTGCCTCACCAGGGTCTGTAGTGTGGGCTGCAGGGAAATCTCTGCCCTGGTGTCTGGATCACCTCCTTCCCCTCCTGCTTCACTGCAGGGCTATTGCTTTCACATATCCTCTTCTCTCTGGCTGCAGCTGTGGAGGTTTTTTACCCTTCTTATGTACATTCTCCCAGAGATGTCCCAATATCCCTGTTGGGCCTGGCCTTGGCCAGCAGCAGGTCTGACTTGAATCCGGCTGACATTGCTCAAACATGGGCAAAGCTTCCAGCAGCTTCTGATAGAAGCCACTGTGGTAACCAATCTGCTATCAAAACCTTGCTATGAAAAACAAATTCAGCTCAGTAGAGTGAAATAAGATGAGGCAGTGAGGAAGGGATAGATCACATTCCAGAGAAAAACTATGTTGTTCAGAGACATTAGTTATCTAATAAACATGGAAATAAAACAGACCAGTATGAGTGGTCTGTTACAAAAGGTTGTAATAAGACCAGGAGAAAGAAATAAGTTTTTTAGAATCTAAAATAGCAGAAAAACAACTTAATAAATATCTTTATTGATCACAGCTTAAAAGTATGAGAATGCATTAAAGTAAGATTAAGGTAGTAAAGATGTAATAAGCCTTTTAGTTGAAAGAATTGCAGTGTTGTTTAGTTAGAACTTTGTCAAGTAAACAAGAAATCCTACTCAATCACCAGCCTTGCCAGTCTACTTGTATCCATCTCCTCTCTGCTCCTTTAATCTGCAAGTACAGATTCCTCAGGCCAGTGAGTATCTTTTTGTTCACATTTCCATGATACAAAAGGTTCTTGTTCATCATTATTTCTTTATACCAGTATCTTATAAATAAAATATATACGGTAAAATAATCAAAGGTTGGTATTTCCAAAGTCACAGTAGGCTATGCTCAAGGCAATTCTGAGATGAATACTGAAATAAATCTTTTATCTTAAAACGGAGGAACTTTTAAACTAAAATTCAGTAGTCCCTGAAGTGACAGAATGGATTGTTCTGAAGGCCTGATTCAATGGACAATAAATACAATTCACAGAGCCTTCTACATACACCTGCAATGTAAGTAATAATGAAAAAAATGAGAATGTAGCAACTTCTCAGAATGCCAACTTAGTATTTCTCAGAAAACACCCTGAAAGAACAACTCATTGAATTTTGATATACTGCAGCCCCTTGCAAATCTTATTCTTGATTCTGGACAGGACAAAATGATAATATTTGGTCCTTGCATATTACTTCCCCATAAATACAGTTGGGATTTTCACAGTTCCTGGTGGCTCATGCTCAATATTAAGTTGATATAACACATGCTAAAAGCAGGACAAAGCACATAATGCCCAGACTTGTTATTCTTAAGGTTTTTTGTTTCCCTTAAATTGAGACTTGGGCTGTTTTACAGGAGCTATATTGCACCTGTTATGTTTAAAGTATTGTGACGAAGACTGACGATACAGAGCAAACAATCAGAGTCAAATAGATTCTACAGCAGAGAAGATGTTTTTGTGTCCATACTTCAGACACACCTCGGACATCAGATATCTGTAAGAATAAATCCAGATGCTGAACAGCTCCTAAGCCTGAATGATTTGAATGTAGGAAACATTGGAAATTTTGATAAGAGATGGGGGATTAAGTAGCATTTCAGAAATGTTTAATATCATAAAGAAGAGGCTTGAGTTCAAAACTGAGCAACTGCTTCAGAGGAACTTATGTTGTTTGAGAACATTTCCTAGTAAAGAGACAAGTTTTAAACAGACACAGAAATTATTCATATTTTAGTAAAAGGTTTGGTATTTGAATAGATAAAAGATTCCATCTCTCTCACTCTTAGCTAATATTTTTGTGTAAAAAATTATTGGTAATAAGACTCTTTAAAAATCTAAAGACAGAGAAATAATATTTTTAAAGGGCTATAAGGAGGTTCACAGGTAGATTTGGAAGACTGAGCAGTGGTACTTTTGCCCAGTGCAATGCTTGTCACTCTTCCAGATTTTAGTGTGGATAGTGTAAGCATTTTCTTAGGGAAAAAAAGTTAATGTGTAGAAGTTAAATCAGTTGCACCTTCACATGGCACCACTTCTGAAGGCTGAAAGACCAATAACGGATGGCCATGGCCCTGCCACCTGTGTACCCAGTATACCAGTGCCTTCTCTGGCTTTACCTTCACGATTGTTGGAGGACCATTCCAGCAGTGAAGTTAGAGGGGAGGGGAGCAAGAAGAAATTATCTATTTTGACTTTATACTTCAGACTGCAAAATCAATTTTTGTCTTTGCTGGATAGAAGTCTAAAATCATCTGCAGTTTTGCTTATGGTTGGCTATGACCAGAACATCGCTGAGCAATGCAGTACAAAAGCCAGAATAAAAGCAGTGATTTTGACTGCCTAATGCAAACCCTGAGCTAGTGATAATGTGACATGTTTTGCAGCAGTGATCTTGACTGCCTAATGCAAACCCTGAGCTAGTGAAAATGTGACCTCAGCCTCAGCATTTCTACCCCTGTACCATGATGGGCAGCAATCTGAGCAAGATATCCAGATAACAGTTCTGAATATCTCATTTTGAGATGGGGACAAAAAGTTCACTTTCAGTCTAAGATAAAGAAACCTAAACTTGAGTGTTCCATATTTAGGGATGTACACTTGTCTAAACTCTCCAGGGGGTATGGTCAATGGAAGTCTTGTTTCATTGTCTGCACATAGGCATGTAATGTCAGTTGAAACACACTAAGGGTATCAGCTGGCCTCTGTGTTTTACTCCACAATGACAGATGGCTCCCATAGATCTTGTGTCATAGCTACTGGGATTGTACAGGTGTTGTTAAGCCTCTATGGAGGGTTAAATAGTGCTAGGAACATATGTTTAGGCAGTTGTTTTTGCACCCCTAGTCAGTATAGTCAATGGAGTCTAGAAAGTGATTGATCTATCTGATCAAGTGTAGATGTGTATACTGATGATAGTTGGAGCTTACATGTAAAATGAGATTAAGTAGATATCTGAAGTCAAACATGTGTTCCAGTGTTGAATCTAATTTTTTTTAGAGTTACATGAGATGAATTTCTTCCAAGAAGATAAGTATTCAAATCTCTTCTCAGATTTGGCATCGATCTAGGTCAGAAATACCAAGAGGATAAATTGGCTGTACTTGAGCAAAAAGCTTCTGACAAAAGCTCTTTAGCATCTGCAAAAAGTAAATATATGTATATAAGCCACTGAAGCTGATTTTTCAGAGTTGGCATCACTAAGGAGAGATAGTTACATCAGGACCTCCAGCTGGAGCAGGAATATTATACAATAATAAGTACACAATTGAAGAGAGAGAAAAGAGGATGTCTAGAGTGACTGAGTATCTTAACAGATTATGATATTCTTATGAAAGACAGAAAATATTGTTATTATTCTGTAGAATCTTGTTGTATTCAATCCCTTTGGGGGATATTGTTATGAAAATTTATTTATTTTATAATAAATTACTGTAAAGACACATAACAATATGTTCTTTTAAATTCATTGTTTTGAAAAACTCTCTTGCCAATGTTACACAGGTTGTACAATTGGAGATTCTGTCCTTTAACACAATATATATTAATACTGACTGGGTTACTTCACATACGTGTTTTGGAGGCATTGTGTTATATCAAGAACATAAGAAATTGCTGTTTTGTAAAATAACCATATTTTACTTTTTTTTTTTTTTGGCTAAGTAAGGAATATAATGGAAATTATACTTGTGCAATGTTGCAACAGAGGGAGCAACTCTAGTAAGTGCTGGAGCAGCTTAAAATATGGGTGGCACTGAGGGATGAAGCAAGGAATAAGACTTAGTATTTAAAGTGAATAAAGCCAAAGAGATGTTATGAAAAATACATACTTACTATTACCTATGAATAATACACTAAAAAAAATTCTCCAAATGATGGCAAGAATAACTAGAAACAGAGAAGAAAAGAGAGAGCTTATGTCAGGTTTCTGGAGGCTCAGTTATGGAATACAGATCATCAAATCATCTCTGGCTTGACAATAAAGCACTACTGATTAAATCTAGTACTAAAAGTTGACTTGTGCTGTTTTTTGGTTGTGGTAGCATTGAATGTTCTTCATAGCAGCTGGCGCAGGGCTGTGTTTTGGATTTGTGCTGGAAACAATGTTGATAACACAGGGATTCTTTAGTTACTGCTGAACAGGGCTTACACTGAGTCAAGGCCTTTTCTGCTCCTCACTCCATCCCATCATTGAGGATGTTGGGGGTGTACACAAACTTGGGAAAGGACACAGCCGGGGCAGCTGATCCCAGTTGACCCAAGGGATTTTCCGTACTATATGGCATCATTCTCAATATATAAAGTGAGGAGAAGAAGAATGAAGGGAGGGTGTTCAGAGTGATGCTGTATTTCTTCCCAAGTCACTGTTAAGAGTGATGAAGCCCTGCTGTCCTGGAGATGTTTGAACACCTGTCTGCCTGCCCACAGGAAGAGGGAAACAAATTCTTTATTCTGCTTTGTTTGTGTGTATGGCTTTTGCTTTACTCATTAAACTGTCTTTATCTCAACTCATGAGTTTTCTCATTTTTATCCTTTTGATTCTCTACCATATCCAACTGGGATGGAGTTGGGGGCAGAGGGTGAAGTGAACAAGCAATTTTATAGGGCTCATTTGCTGGCTGGGGTTAAATCATGACATGATGCTACCAGCATTGATGAAACAGCATTTCTATTCAAGCAAAGCAGAGTACTGAGCAAACAATCATGCCATCCTCAGTTTTCAGAGGGACTGTGCTGTATCCCAAGGCCTAGACTCACTTAAAATGTTTGCAGAACAGGAGTTCCTCCAAATTCTCCTTAGACAAGTTCTCAAATTTGTTTTGTCATTGACTCACTTTAGTCCTAAAACTTCTACGCCAGGTTTGCAAACATGCAATGTTTGTTGCTATCTGTGTGGTTCATGTGCTGTCTTCTCAAATGCCCAATAAATGCAAATAAAAATACAACAGTAAGAGTTCATATGAAAAAAAGTTGGTTCGGGTATTCTGAGGAACTGCAAGGAATTAACATGAACAGGGAAAAAAATAAAAGTGTGTACAATAGCTGCTCATACCTGAGCCCTGTGTTTGCCCCCATAAGTAAATAATGCCACTTCTGCCTGACCTCCCATATCTGTCTCCTAGTCAGGAGGTGGTTCAAGCAATCAGCACAATAAATAATTTATACTTCCTCCAATTTATACCTGGCCTGAGAGCTTGATCTGAACTAACGAGTTCACCGATTCTTTTAATCAATGTTAAGAAAGTATGTCTTTTCTTAAGTACCATTTGTATAGCCTTAGGAGAGAGTTGTTTTGCTTATAAAGCATTCAGAGAACATGCTGTGACAGTGTCAAAGCAAAACAGTATCAGAAAAAAATTTAAAGTGTATCACCATCAGTTTTAAAAACCAACACATTATTTTCCTGGTCTTCAGCTTAAGTGCATTTGTCCAAGTAATCCCAAAGAGAGATTACTTTTATTTTTCAGCTGTGACTCACTGAATGTATGGCAGAGTCTTGTTTCAACACATTTATTGAGGTTGAAGAAGATCTTAAAAACAGACAGGCACCTGGAAATGCCAAAAATGGGAAAAAGAACAAATACAATTTATTTCAATGAAGGCCATGGCACAGTCTCTGATTCTTCTTGTGAATA